>CAMZMU010000041.1:12995170-13137346 GCA_947311845.1 Poa pratensis
CGCGCCGCCGCCCATGCCCCCTGCGCCCCTGCCGACAACGGCTCTCTTGGTGATGCCCCTCTTGGGGGCAACGACGACGCGGTGTTCAAACCACGGCGCGCTCCTGGCCATGCTCGACAGCGTGGCCAGCTCCTCGGCTCGCTTCCTGGGACCTGCCTCCCAGACTCGTCGAGCTCCTCCCTCTCCCCTTCGTGGGGAAGCGACCTGCCATCAGCAACTGGGTCCAGCTCGCTGTGGTCAGGGCCTCCGCTGTCTGCCACCCACCGTCACGGCGTCGTGATCATCGAGATTGAGGAAGATGAGTCCCAGCTCGCACTGCCGGCCTCTGATGATGACGACGGCAAGCGCCGCAGCTCCCGTCTCGCTGCCAAGGAGTGCCAGTTCTACGAGCCTGTCGGTGTTAGCGCTGAGAAGCTCCGTGGGCTTCGTGACTCTCTCGACGGCTGTACTGCGGCTCTGCAGAAGCAGGTCAAGAAGTACGGTGTCCTCGGCTGCTCCAAGCCTCTGCGCAAGCGTGCCATCGCTGCTCTCGCGTCTCTGTCTGCGCCTCTGCCCCGATGATCGCTGCTTCCGATGATTAGTGCAGCCTGCAGCTTCCGTCGCTCTGTGCACGACCATGTCCCCCTTATCATTATCCTTTACTGCTTTCCTGTTTTGTGAGTGTGCGTGTGTTCTGCCCGTCCCCCCTTGTAATCTCTCAGGTGTTCTTCTTTGCAATGATTAGTACCTTTCGCAACGTTACTGTCGAGACGTGGAACGCGCAAGGCTTGGGTTCTCTTACAAAAAGACCTGTCGTGCGTGACGCGATCTCCTCAGCCTCCCCCATCGATTCTTTGCCTACAGGAAACAAGCTCAGTTTGATCGATCGTTTTGCTGCCTCTCCTTCCTCCCTCCCCTCTCGCTGATTTCGTCACTATCGACGCGATCGGCCAGCTCGGGCGGCATCCTTACCGCCTGGGACCCCGCCTATCTCGTTAGTTTCCTCGCGCCATGACCGCTACTGCTCTCCACCGTGCTCTCCTCCACTGTCTCTGGCCTCGAGTTCGCCATCACCAACGTTTACGCCCCCGCTGACCATGCCTTGGCAGCTGACTTCCTTGCGGAATTTCGAGCTTCTTGGGCCCCTGTTCCCCCTCCCGTGGCTGATCGTAGGTGACTTCAACCTTATCCGTAGCCCTC
Source organism: Poa pratensis (assembly GCA_947311845.1). Taxonomy (NCBI): domain Eukaryota; kingdom Viridiplantae; phylum Streptophyta; class Magnoliopsida; order Poales; family Poaceae; genus Poa; species Poa pratensis. The sequence continues at coordinate 12,996,350 of CAMZMU010000041.1, forward strand.
TAGACAAAAACAACGACAACTTCAACACAGCCCTCGCCGACGCGTTCAACGAAACCATCCGCAACCTCGCCCTCTTCGAGCTCCCCCTCCTCGATCGCTTCTACACTTGGTCGAACAAAAGAGACTCTCCCGTCCTTGCTCGCCTCGATCGCGCTCTTTTCAACCAGGCCTGGAACTCCTCCCTCCCCAACTCCAGGCTCACCTCCCTCCCACGCCCCACCTCCGACCACTTCCCTATGCTTGTCACCACCACCACCGCCATCCCCCGCACTGCCTGCTTCCGCTTTGAGAACGCGTGGCTTCTGAACCCACTGTTCCTCCCCACCACTCTGCCTGCCTGGACCGCTCCCGCTCTGATCGCTGATGCGGCTGGTGATCTGGCAGCCTGCCTCAAATCCTTCCGCATGGCCGCCAAGGTTTGGAAACGCTCCCACCGCTTTAATCCAAAATTTGAAAACAACTGCAAGTTTGTTATCGACCTTCTTGATCTCTTCGAGGAAACTCGAGTTCTCTCTGCTACGAGCTTGCGCTCCGTGTGCTCTGCAGGATCACGCTTGAGTCCCTGATCCTGGATCGCGCCGCCCGGTGGAGCAGCAGCGAGGTAAATTTCGTGCGATCGTGGAAGGGGATGAAAACACCCCGCTTCTTCCACGCGCGAGCTTCGCAGTGGATGCGGCGCAATTGCATCGCGCCCTCGACATCGACGGCGCCACCATCGTCAGCCACGACGCCAAGGCGGCGGTGCTGCATGGCTTCTACCTCGAGCTGCTGGGCGTGCGCGCCGGTGACCTGGGAGTTTAATCTGCAGGAGCTCTACTCTGGCCTGCCCAGAGTCGACGGCGAGAAGCTTACTGGGCCGTTTTCGGCCCAAGAGATTAAATCGGCTGTCGACGCCATGGACCGCTCTAGTGCTCCAGGTCTAGATGGGCTTGGGCCAAGCTTCTATCGCGCCGCATGGGCCTCCGTTGCCCCCAATATGCAGCGGCTTTTTCAAAATTTCCACTCCCGCGCTGTGGACTTGGAGCGCATCAACCGCGCCCATGTCGTCCTCCTGCCCAAGAAGATGGGCGTGCTGCGCCGTCGTCCTTCCGCCCAATCTCCTTGCAGAACTGCTCCGCCAAAGCCATCTGCAAGGCGCTCACCTCTCGCCGCCATCAACAAATTGGCAAGCTCGTCGCTGTCGATCAGACCGGGTTCCTCGCCGGGCTGAGCATCTCCGAGAACTTCATTTACGCCACCGAGCTCGTCCAGACCTGCCACCGCGGCGCGCCCCCTGCATCGTCCTCAAGCTTGACTTCGCCAAGGCGTTCGACTCCGTCAGTTGGCAAAGCCTCCGCGCGATCATGCTCGCCCGTGGCTTCCCCGTGCTCTGGTGCGATTGGCTCGATTCGATCTTCACATCGTCTCGCTCTGCCATCCTCCTTAACGGGATCCTGGGGAAGTGGATCCGCTGCATGCGAGGGCTGAGACAGGGCGACCCCCTGTCGCCGTATCTCTTCCTCCTCGTCGCCGACGTGCTCCAGCGCCTTGTCCGAGCCGATGGCGTCTCTCCACCCCTAGTTGATGGCGAGCCATGCCCCATACTCCAGTACGCTGATGATACTCTCATCATCATGCGGGCGGACGTCGTGTCTGCCCGACGCATTCGGCTCATCCTTGAGCGCTTCGCGCGCGCCACGGGGCTCCGCATCAACTACGGCAAGAGCACGTTGGTGCCCATGCACGTCGACGCCTCCGTCCTCTCCGACATCACCGAGGTGCTGCAGTGCAAGGTTGAAGGGTTCCCCCAAACCTACCTTGGGCTGCCGCTCTCCGCCGACAAGCTCCGCCTCTCCGCTTTCGCCCCCTCATCGCCAAGGTCGACAAGTACTTGTCGGGTGGCGTGCTCTTCTGCTCTCAGCTGGCGGGAGGCTTGTCCTCCTAAACGCTGTGCTTGATGCCCTCCCTGCTTTCGCCATGGGAGCCCTGATGCTGCCTCCAGGCGTGATCGCTGCTCTGGACAAGCTCCGCCGCGCGTTCTTGTGGGCCGCCGTCGATCGCGTCACTGGCGCGCAATGTCTCGTGGCGTGGGACTTTGTCTGCCGCTCGAAGACTGACGGCGGCCTTGGCGTCCGCTCCCTCCCTGACCAGAACCAAGCCCTGCAGGTTAAGCTACTGCACCGCCTCCACACCGCCGTCGACCAGTCGTGGCCGCTGTGGGTCTGGACGGCGCTGGACGGCGAGCCGCTCGACGGAAGCAGCTCCCCCTCTGCGGCTCCCACTGGCAGTCCTTGCTGCTACTGCTCCCGCTGTACCGATGCCTGTCTAGAGTGCAGCTGGGACAAGGCGCCGCGTCGCGTTCTGGCTCGACTGGTGGATGACTGCTGGCCCGCTTGCTCAAAGCATGCCCGAGCTCTACTCCCACTGCGTCAATCAGCAGGTCACCGTCAAGCTCGTCATGGAGGCCGGGCTGGACTCCATCCTCGTGCCCCGGCTGTCCACCAAGGCCTCCGCCCAACGCCGCGCTCTGCTGGCCATCCTGGCTAACACCAGCCTCTCTGCTGATGCCGACATACGCACGCTCCCTCTCTGCGGCGCCACGAAGGGGAGGATGCGCACCTCCTCTGTCTACAAGCTCTGCACCATGGGCGGCGAAACGCCGCAATGGCACGACTTCGTCTGGTTCAACCGGCCCCCTCCTGGGTCCGGTTCTTCGCTTGGCTGCTTGTTCAGAGCCGGGTGCAGCGCCGCGCCAACCTCCTCCGCAAAGGCATCCTCACCGTGGCGGAGAGCGGCTGCCCCATCTGCAGCGTGCCCCTTGAGACGCCCACCACCTCTTCTTCGACTGCTCCTTCGCGCGCCAGTTCTGGAGGGCGCTTGGCGCGCCCCCGTCGCTGTCTGCCGCCCCCCGCTGTGTGGCCGATGTCGCTCGCTGCCCACTGCCAGCGACGGCCCCTCCCGAAACAGCCTCCACGCTCCGCCTCCTGTGCTTGTGGCACCTCTGGAAGCACCGTAATGGTGTTGTCTTCAGCAAGCTAGCCCCCTCGCTCGCCCTCGCCCGCAAGAGCTGCCGTGACGACGCGGTCCTGTGCGCGCCCGACTCCCCCTTGAACGCCGTACAGATGTTGACCTGTGGCTCACGTACCTTGTACCGGAGTGGCCGTAGCCTCCTGTTGCCTCTCACGTTTGAGCTCGCCCAAGCTGTGGCGATGTCTCCCCCCCCCCCCACCACTGTAAAATTATGTCCGACATTGGGGTTCCACCCCTTTTCTTACGTGTGAGAAAAATAAATGGAAATATTCAGGTGGGAGCCTTTGTGTCCCCCCCCCCCGGTGAACGCTCTAAAAAAAAGAACATAGGGCCAAGTTAACATTGGGCTTAAAGGGGGTTTGTTTTCTCCTCCCCGCTACAGTAGCGAGAGAGGCGACCAGGGCGACTCGAGAGCGATCCCCTTTTCTCGCCGGAGCTGGGGCGGATTCCCGCTGCCCCTCGCCGCTGCGGCGGCGGTGGGGGGTGGGGGTCTCGTCCCCGGTCTCCCGGCGTGTAGATAGGGTTGTATTTGGGCTCCCCGGCGGCGATTTGGTGAGGTTGTCGCCGTCGTTAGGGATAAATAAATCCGCCTCCTTCCTCATCCTGGCCGGCGACGGCGGGTGGGGGGCGTGCTCGTCCCACCGGCCTGCGGGTCTGGTGGTTTTGGTTCTCCTCGATCTACGGATCGATGGAGTGGTCTTTCCTCCGGGCGGATGGCGGGGCGACGTCGTCGTCGGCTCACTGTGGAGTTCCCTTTCCTCCATCCCGGCGTTGTCGAGTTGTCGTTCCCTCCGGCGGTGACTGCGAGGATGAGAGGTGCTGTGCAGGAGGTGATGAAGGCAGGTCAGGATCTGGAGCGTGGACGGCTTCGGAGGACTTGGAGTGCTGCGAGCTCGGCATATCTCGCCGGTCGATGTTCGGGTCAACGGAGATATCCTTCTCGTTGGAGATGGTGATTGTTGCGGCTCTCAACGCCTGTGGGCTAGGAGCTCCCTCTGCTCCATGTCGGGAGGTTGAAGAAGTTGTTCTCCTGGCTTGTTTTTGTCTGTTGTTTTACGTGTATTTCTGGTTCTTGTATCTGGTTATGTACTTCTTTACTTCTATATGAATACAAGTTCTGGGTCTCAAAAAAAAAAAAACATTGGGCTTAAAGCATGCAGTGAAACCTTCATTGTACATCAAGGCAAGGGCTGGCAGCTCCGGCGCCAGTATTGCTATGAAGAAAACATTCCGCTCTGAGAAGTGTACAGTGGGTGTAAAAGCAGCTTGCGATGTGGATGTCAAAGATCCATGGCGATGCCCCAAGTTTGGTCTGGTCTACTCGTTCAGAGCTTAGCCCTTATCCTTGTATATGCTTGTAGGATTTTATTTTGCTCTCGATCATTTTTGGGGCTAATAGCTTAGGTGCGACATCTTTTCAAGCCAATAGCTGAAGAACGACGTCTTTCTGGACAATAGCTCACATGCGACATCTCTCTGCGCACAAATAGCCCAGGCACAAGATGGCCCTTAAGCGCAATCACCGTCAGGATTAGGGGTGGGACCCACACGGATTAGTGGAGATGGGTGGGACCCACTTCAGCGTGTGGGCCCAGACAGCAGCGACGATGGTTAAACTGATTTCCCCTTTCGCGCGCATCCTCCCTCTTCTTCTCCGACGACGAAGCACGCAACGCCGGCGAGCTCCGATTCAGACAATCATAACAGACAAATTGAACGGACATTCAACCGAATTCAAACAACACACAAATTAAGAAAACATAGTAGATAATTAGAGTACTATTATATTACAGACGGAGTAGTTTTAACGGCGGCTCGTCGGAGCAAAAGCCGCACGGGCACTAGATATTAGCTATTACAAGGGAGGACGGACACCGCAGCTCCAAACCCCATCGATCCATCCAAAACTGGGCTCCACTACGCCCCAGGGGTGCTGCGGCGACGAGGCGGCGGCGCTGCTCAGCCGGAGTCAGACTCGGAGTCGAAGTCCGAGTCGTTCGCCCCATGGGATGTCTGCCTTGGATTTCTCGATGGCGTGGAGGAACTCGTACTCGTAGAGCTTCTTCTTCATCTCCGGTCGGCCTCGAGCTGCTTCTGCTCGTCCTTGGTGCGCTCCATCAGCTCGGCGGTGACCCAGTCGAGGTCGGCGTCGTCGACGAAATCACCCGGCAGATACCCGCGCCCGGCGCGTGGTGCCGCTGCCTGCTGCTCCACCTCCTCCCTCTTTGGCTGCAGCAGCAGCGGTGCTCGTGCGATGGCGGAGCTCCCCGCGCCAGAGGAGCTCCCCGTGCCTCTCGCCGCCGCATTGACGGCCATCTCCCGATCGTACTCCTCCACTCGGCGGGAGTACGTAGCCGGAGCCGCACGGCCCCAATTTGTGTAGGCCCGCGCGCCACGCTTCCGACTGCCGTCGGAAGCAACTAGCTTAGCCCGTACGGGGTCAGCGGGCGCCGGCCGCTTCCGCTTCTCGTCGGAGCCGTTTCCGCGGCCGGAATGGCCGCCGCGCGAGCTTGAACCTCCTGGCCTCATCCTCGTCGCACGTGGGGTATTGATCTGTGGCGGAGGGGCTGGATTGCGTAGTTTTGGTCACCGGCGGCGAGAGTGGCGGCGATCTGGAATGGGGAATAGCTAGGGCACGACATTGGAGTGGATAAATAGGGAGGGGAACGGGAGGCGCTCGGCTGGGCCGTGGCCTATAAAATTAGCGGGCCAAATCCTTCTGCTGGGCTCAAAGTTAGTTTTTTTCCTAGGAGTGGCGCGGAACTGAGAGTGGCCAATCACAGCGCAGAACTGGGAGTGGCGCGGATCGGGGTGGTTTCCTTCTAGAAGGCGCGGATCGGACGGCTAGGGTTAAATGACAGAAGCTTCATACGATTTTGTGTGGGTTGACCAACTAATTCAGAAAAATTAAAATAATCACAGAACGTTCATTTTGGTGGGACTACAATGATCCAGGCTTAGTTTTCCATTTTCAATTTGTCCAACTTGTTTAAATGCTGATTTGGTTTGAGTTTGGGCGAATTTAAAATAATCATAAAATATTCCAAAAACATCAAACTAATGCAAATCCAGTGCACATGGTCTTATTTTGTCATGTACTAACATCTCAACTGATAAATAAGGTCTAGACACATATTAAACAAGAAATGCTTCAATATGGTGTGAAATCACATATCTCAAACTATGAACTCTCATGTGTGAAGAGAGGTGGTTTGTGATTTGCAACATGAAAATTTCCAAAACCTCACCAAACCTTCATTTTGGTGTGACTAAGAATGATTCAGGCTTAGTTTTCCATTTTGGTGTATAAAACTTGTTTAAATGTTGGTCAAACTTGGGTTTGACCGAATTTGAAATATTCATGGAATATTCAAAAAACATCAAAAAATGGAAATCCAGTGCACATGGTCTTATTTTGTCATGTACTAACATCTCCAACTGATAAACAAGGTCTAGACACATATTAAACAAGAAATGCTTCAATATGGTGTGAAATCACATATCTCAAACTATGAACTCTCATGTGTGAAGAGAGGTGGTTTGTGATTTGCAACATGAAAATTTACAAAACCTCACCAAACCTTCATTTTGGTGTGACTAAGAATGATCCAGGCTTAGTTTTCCATTTTGGTGTATAAAACTTGTTTAAATGTTGGTCAAACTTGGGTTTGACCGAATTTGAAATATTCATGAAATATTCAAAAAACATCAAAAAAATGGAAATCTAGTGCACATGGTCTTATTTTGTCATGTACTAACATCTCCAACTGATAAACAAGGTCTAGGCACATATTAAACAAGAAATGCTTCAATATGGTGTGAAATCACACATCTCAAACTATGAACTCTATAGTGTGAGTTAAAAATTGGTCTACGACACTATATTAGTGCAATATATGTTAACCCTAGAGTTTAAGATCATTTGGAGAAGATCCAAAAAATGACAGGATTAGAAATGAGCCTGTTTGGGCTACCTTTGGGGCACATTTGTAGCTCATTTTGGAGAACCGATGTGAAAATTGACAGGATTATAAATGGGGATGACCAAGTTAGATCAAAGTTGAATTTTGGTTCAAAGTTGAATTGAAATATTCAAAGTTGAATCCTCCTCATTGCAACATCCAAGCACACAAATAACATGTACATTTGAATTGTAGTTCAAATTTGAATTCAAAAATTAGTATGAAACATTGCAACATCCATGCCTAGCACAAATAACATGTATATTTCAATTTTGGTTCAAAGTTGAATCCAAAAAATCAAATTAAAGCAGTTACAAATGTTAAATAACAGTAGCCACAAATGTTAAATTTTGGTTCAAAGTTGAATCCATTTGGAGGTAATAGTTACAAATGTTTACATTTTGGTAACAGTAGCCACACTAGCAATATTTGAACATGGTAACATTTTCAACTCGTTTTCAATACGACGGCGTGCGAATGCCACAATCGGGCGTGCCCAGAGCGCGCTCCCAAAGGTGTTCGACAGTGTGCATGCCACAATCTGACGGGTGCGAATGCCACAAAGAACATTAAACAAAGAACACAATAATTTACATTTTGTTTACAAGGTTTAACCTACAAATACTTGGTTTCACCTACCAGAGCACGCCCAGCGCACGTCCAGAGCACGCCCAGCGCACGTCCAGAGCACGCCTCCAAGGTGTTCGACGTAGTGCTTACATTGCCATTACGCAAAAGAACTACCACCACTCGCTCCCAGCGCTGGGCAAACACTGCCTGAAATGGTTTCAGGCACCTAACAAAATTCACTACGCTAGTTATATACAGAATGCAGCACGATCTTCCCCCCGCCATGGCTCTGCAGCACAATCTTCTAGCTCGATTTCATCTCGCAGAGGGTTTCAGAGCAGAACAATCTGTCCGCCGCCATCCCGGCAACTAGGCTGAAAGCCTCTAGGCTCAACGCGGCATCTAAATCCATTGCTGAACTGCTGCTCGCTGAGCTCCCGCCCGAGCTGCTCTCGTCGCCCGCAGCACCGCCCGAGCTGCTCTCGTCGCTCGCAGTAATTTTGCGCATCGACGCAAACCTCTGCCTCGTCATCGGCGGCGAATCACCGCCGAGCGGAGAACCCTTGCGGCTGTAGTAGCCGTGAAGCTTCCACGCCCGCCTCAGTACCTGGTTGAGTGAAATCCGGTAGATACGAGACACGAATCGGGCCGCCGGTCGCCTCTGCGACCGTGTACCCGCACCACCCCATCCTCCATCCTCCCTCGCCGCTGGAATCGCCGCCAGCTTGCTCGAATCCATTGCCTGCGCTCCAGTCGCCCGCCCCTCGCCGCAGCTCGACTCGCCCTCACCGCAGCTCGACTCGCCCGCCCCCTCGCCGCAGCTCGACTCGCCCGCTCCATTGCCGCAGCTCGAATCGCCCGCTTCTTTGTCACAGCTCGAGTCGCCCGCTCCATTGCTGCCGCTCGACTCGCCGTCGCCAGTATTTCGCCCAGCCCGGAGAAACCGAGACGACGGGACAGAGTGAGGAGTGAGCTCCGCGGGACAGAGGCCGGTTTCGCTGACGTGTGGGTCCCACTCGAGGAAAACAACTCCACGTACCGGTCAAACCTGGGTTACAGCGTGGGGAACATGACTTGATGGCCATGTCGCCTCAGAGCAGTTATGGCTCGAAGAGATGCCGCATGTGAGCTATTATGAGCAACTATGTCGCTGCCTGTCCAATTCCTCAGAAAAACGTCGCACCTGAGCTATTAGCCCTCATTTTTGAGGCTCTGGATCTTGCTCATACGATGTTCTGAGCTTAAGTTAACAACCTAGTCCTTCGTTTGTAGTTGTGTTCAAACCAGATGCTTATGATTGAGGAGACCTAAATTTTGGGATGGATGTTCGTTTCTGTCCAGATATGTTGGTTGCAGGCCATATTTTCTGCCCTGTTTGGACGTGATTTGCTTCACTGTTAGCTGTCAATATCTGGTTGTGGGCAGTATCTTGAGTTGGTACGAATTTGGTGGTGGGATTGTTTTTTGTCTGCAAGCTATTGTGCAACCATACGTAATGGTATGTTAGTCCATATATTAATTTGGTAGTTCAGATAAGGTAGAAGCTGACTTGTAACGTCAGCTGTTATATTCCATTGCTACCTCATGTTACATTCGGTAGCTTCAGGTTTGAAATTTGATTAGATGTGGATCCTTTACTGAATTCTTCTTGTAAAATTGGCATCTTTGGGTCTGCAACACTAGAACAAATTAGTACAAGGTACCTTCAGAACCATAGGTTACTGTGAGGGAGCCAGTTTGCCCTAATTCCAGCCTTACTTCTCAGAATTAGCTTATCATACTCATTATCATGATGTTGCTGATCTTTTCTGGGTCTTGAATCTGTTTGAGGAAGTTTCTCCCGAACAGTAGGAAAGATGACGCTTCATCTTCATGATAATCTAGCTTCATACGAGATGAGTAGCATCGTTCATTCTTTAGTTTTCCAGCCTATGGATACTGGATTTTGTTCGGGCAGTTTTGCCATCACAAAACTACAGTCGTTCGTAATTTTTGTCTGAAAGCAGCAGTGTTCAAGGTGCGTAGTATCAACATTTGCCAGTTCCCTAGAAGATTATGGTTTCAGACTGGCAAGGATGCCGGCAAGAAATAATCACAGCCTTTTTTCTTCTTCGAGAGTATATAGAAAAACGTTAGAGGGGCGATTTGGCTCCCGAGCACAGGTACACCTGATATCACGACGGTCCATTGTTCGTTGAGATTCTGTACTGAGACGTTGTCCGCATGTGGGCCGGCAGAGTAAAAACCAGGCACGCGCGGTAAATCGCAGCGAGCCACCTGGTCTGCGGGCCACGAAGTTGACGCCCGTTTGCACGTTTGACGGCGGAACCGGTCGTAGTGTAACGCCAATTATTCTGTCCCGCGAGGACATGACTTTGGTCCCTGGAACAGGAAAATTGTGCAGTTCGTCTACACTACTAATAAAGAGGTATATGCACCCAAGGTCCCACAACTTGCACAAGATGTGCAGATTAGTCCTATAAGTTGCAGAATGGGGAACCACGGTACCACAACTTGTATTTGAGGTGCAAATAGATCCATGATCAATCTGAGACCGACACGTGGCATTGTAATTTTTGCAAAAAGACCCTTCTATATTTTTTATTTGTCACATGTGACAGCAGTACTGTTTACATGTGGGCCCCAGCTGTCAATGAAGGCATAAGAAATCAAAATTATTTGTGTTTGATCCGTGATTCGAACACAGGATCTGTAGGTGGTCTGCGCTGTAGCGCCCACGCGTGCCAACGGGCCACGAAGCTGTTTGTGCACTAAACTTGGACGCGCTGTAATTGTACTGATCATAAAAAAGCACGCCTACGGGATTTCATAGGCCGTAAACTAAAAGCTACTGTTGTTAACTAGAATGGCAACATCATAATTGTCAATTACATGTTTTTAAAATTTTGTATGCAATAAAATTCCACACATTCTAGACTGGAGAAAAGGATTAGCATGTCGGCGAAAAATAAAATTTCCTCCGTTCCAAACTAAGTGTTGAACTAAAAAAAAGACTTATTTATGACTGAGGGAGTACATTATATATTTAGCCATCATATATCCTTTTTATTTTGGAAAGTAGCATTTAGTATCTAAATATTTACTTGATGGAAGATCATCTAATTTTTTTCATAGACCCTGCATATGTGTCAAACTAATACTTCAGTTAATTAATTTGTACGAGTATACTACATACGGTTTTTTCACTAATAATCAGCTAGATCTATATTTGCAATATTTTTTATTTTCCTTGGTTTGTATCCATGGATGAACTATCATTGTTCTTGTCCTTAGATTATTGACTTAGACAATTCTTAAATTAATTTTAAAATATACGCAATCACTCTAAATTATACATATTATTTCGGAATTTGGAGTTACCCCATGCTGTCACTTCCATCGAGGCAATGTTTCCGAATTGTACACAAAGATACATGCGTCGGATAACAACCTGATGTTCGTATCCTAGTGTTCTCGCGCAGATCATTTACATCCAAAGATATATGCGTAATCATTTACGTAAACATGATACGTCCGCGCTCTGTTAAAACTGTACATATAGTCAGTGTCATAGTTTCAGTCGCAAAGATCGTCAATTATTTTTTATAACTTTATATGCAATAAAATTTCACACATTCTAGATTACAGAAAAGAATTAGCATGTCGGCTGAAAATAAAATTCCATGCGTTCCGAAATAAGTGTTGAACTAAAAGTACACTTATTTCAATAGAAAAGCCAGCAATGGCTGGATCTTTTTTTTTTAAGTACACTTATTTCAGAAAGAGGAGTACATTATATATGTATCCATCATATATTCTTTTTATTTATAAAGTAGCATTTAGTATCTAAATATTTAATTGATGGAAAATCAGCTAGATATATATATTTGTAATAATTGTATTTTCCTTGATTTATATCCGTGGATGAACTATCATTGTTCTTGTCCTTAGATTACTTACATAGAGTATTCTTAACTTAATTGTAAAAATATCTATGATCACTTAAAATTATTTTCGAGTCCTAGTGTTCTTGCGTAGATCATTTACGTGCAAATATATATACGTAATCATTTGTTTTGTGTACAAAAATACGTCCGCGCTCTTGTTATGAGTGTACATTAAAAAGGCGTCTTATGATATGACAGAGAAAGCATCCTGGCTCAGTGGCTGGTCGCGGGAGCAGAGCAGCAACAGCTCCTGTGTTCGAATCCCAGCGGCACGTACAATTTTAATTTCTTATTCCTCCGCTGACAGGTGGGCCCCACGTGTAAAACAGTACTGTAGTCCGTGTGACTAATAAGAAACAATAGAAGGGTCTCTTTGCAAAAATTACAACGCCACATGGCCTCGTCAGATTGATTGTGGACCTATTTGCACCACCAATGCAAGTTCCTCCGCTGACAGGTGGGCCCCACGTGTAAAACAGTACTGTAGTCCGTGTGACTAATAAGAAACAATAGAAGGGTCTCTTTGCAAAAATTACAACGCCACATGGCCTCGTCAGATTGATTGTGGACCTATTTGCACCACCAATGCAAGTTGTAGTATCACAGTTTCCCATCCCACAATTTATAGGACTAATCTGCACACCTCTTGCAAGTTGTGGGACTTGGTGTGCATATAGCTCACTAATAAACACGAAAACTCGCGTTCGACTAAACTCACACCAATACATGCACCAAGCACCGATAAAATCCTGTCTCAGCCCACTTAACAACACACAATGACCCCACCAATCAGAACCCCAGGGTGCACATATCAATTTCCTATGACGGAAACTACTTCACCCCGAGCGGAAACTCCACGCCGACGGAACCCGGCGCCGACGCAGGCGCCAAGAGCTGCACGCGCTGCCGCCGCCGCCCGGTTTCTCGCCACACGGAGAGGCACGCTGCACGGCTGCATCTTGAGAGAGCGGGGTGGTTGGGGCAAGCAGATCGAAGTCGCCCGGTGGTAAGATTTGAAGAATGGGGCTGGGTGGCGTCGTTGTTTGGCAGGCAGGAGGTTGTTGGAGGTGGAGAAGAAATATATGAGAAGGGCGATCTTGCTGGGACGGCGGCGTCGCAATTCCGTCCGCCTTTGAAGCCTTCCCCTGTTCCGACCCTCTGCTCTAGCATGGAAATGAAGATGCTCATCCACGTATGAACTCTCTATTCTCTATTGTCTGTTCTCTATATTATACTATGTGATACATAAGTTTAATTACCAAAGGTTGCTGTATGTGTATTAGCAACAATCATTGGGTAATTATAAGTCTTCACCTGGTAGGTCAATTGTTTAATAAGGGATTAATCAAATGCTTAAACCAGTTCTTGATAAATTGTTTAATAAGGGTTTTATCAATTGGTTTATAGGAGTATGAGTATCATTGCTTGATGCGTTCTTTGCTTCAGTTCTTGGTCGAAGTTTGGGTCTCAACTTATATTGAGCTGGATTATTTGTATTTGAGAGGCCAAATCATTGACATGGATATAGTATCTACAATCGTTTATTGTATTGAATCTTGTGGCCTTTTCCCTACAGAATGCAACGATGGACAACTATCTTATGTTGCTACAACGTGCGTATCCCAAAGCAGATAATAATATTTTGAAGTTTGTTGAACAACACAATGTTTGTCCCTGTTGTGCCAAAGATTATGTGGATGTATTACTGTGTACTAACTGCAGAAAGAAACATCTTTGAAAAATATTATGAAGTTGGACGAACAGTTAAGACGTGAAGCAGAAACTTCAACTAGATATAAAGCACAGTTGATCCTGTATATTGGCACTGGTTAGTTTGGTTCTAATTACCTGAGTACAGTATGAAACTTCATTACCAATTGTGCAGTAGTGCTACTTACATTCAGTTAGGATACTTTACCATTTTATAACTTGATTAGATTGGTGCTGTTGCTACGAACAAGGGTGCTAGCAAGAAACTTTTGTTTAACTGGAAACACATTGTTACACTACTTGTGTAATTGTGTTGTGCATCTCTAAAAAATTAAAGTACTGGAGAGGCGAGCAGAAGTTTCTGAGAGCGCATCGCTTGAGAAGAAACCGGGGACAAGTAGTATAGCGTTTGTTCGGCCATTGGCAGTATTCTAGGGTTGTGAACACAACCTAAGTCTGCCGATCCAGTTTAGCTAGGTGTTTTAGGTCTCGGAACTTCATGCTTTTTTAGGTCTGGGAACTATATGCTATTTTGAGTTACTTGAAGCAGTTCAGGATCGTACATTTTTGCTCTTCGGAGCAAGGTTGCGCACTTGCAGTAGTGTTTAACAAGTATTTTAGATTTGTAATAGAATTTCTGCTGTGAGCAGAGTATTTTTCATGAGCTGCTGTGTACTATTGGATATTAATTCGTCGTATGTTATTAGTGCTTCTCAATCTATGAATTACTTTCCAATTAAGTAGGCGGTCATTAAGCAAATTTGTTGGTATTTTTTCAATATCCTTGATTGTAGAATTACCTCGCTTTATCGGTGTCCAGGTCTAAACTATTGATTGCCATATTTTGGCTTTGCTTCAGGATACATTGACTTGTTATAACAAGGGTGAATCCAGTTAACAGAATAATCAGATGGTTGTGAAGGTGAATGAAGGATACCAATAAGACGATGTTGCAGATTATGACGGCTAATTGATTCTCCTATCTAATAGTACAACTTGATACTGATACATCAGAGGATGCCTCAGGTTGGTAACATCGCAGGCAAGGGAAATGTGCAAGAAGTTATAAATGCACAAGATAAAAAGTTGTGTTCTGAAAGTGCCATATATGTTACTCTCACTGATGGGAGCTTTTTATATGCTTACCCAGATTCCAGAATAGTTTTTTCGACCCATACTTGACACCTATTTGAATACCATGATGTCCAACTCTAACGTCACAATGTGTATACGATTTCAGGCCACTCAGACACAGAGACAATTCGCAAGTTGAAAAGGTCTGCTTCAAGAAATTGGACCTTACTTTCAAGGTTTGGACACTCTTCTTCCTTTAGCTATGTGATATATGTACGAATGCTTTAGGTATGATAAAGCAATATGTAACACCAAAGTTGCTAGATAGAAAACAATATATGTTGTGGTATGTAGGAATTTTAGCTTGGTCAGAAGTATTTCTGACATTGTGAAAATAACATTGAAGACAATCAGTTATACACAAATTTTGTGCTTCTCTCAGGATGACAGGAAACATTGGGGCTGAAGAAATTTTTGCCGAGAGGGCAAGTATTAAAGCACTGATGGAAGAAGAGATGGCCAACGATGCATGGCCTTCAAGCAAACACAAAGAAACACAATTGGGGTACTCTGTATGATATGAAGTATGTGAATCTGCCTGAAGGATCTGAGATTGGCCTCAGCTTGGATGCAAGTCTCATGGATATTTGGAGAAGCAATAATGAAAGTCAAGACTGTATTATTGGTTCGGCTGAATCTGGTAATTACGCAATTGACCAAGAGATAATCACTAGGAGACTAGGAGGTCCCAAGCACTACATTTATTGTGATATGTGGAGGCATGTTAATTGATGACACACGGTAATCAGGTTATTTGTATAACCCTGTAATACTGAGTTACGTGCTTTGCATCAAATCCGTGGTTGATGTGATACATAATTCATTATGTTTGGCTATGCGCCATAAATTTCAGAAAAAAAATTCAAGCATCTATACAGAAAAAATAAAATTCAAAAAAGATGTTTCTTATGATACGTGCATGCACGTGCAAGGCTACTAGTATCTAAAGAGAGAGATAGTCAGAACGGGAGGAAAGCCGGCCGATCGGCGGAGATGGAGAAGTTTGCCGGGACTGCAGAGCATGCGGAAGGTATCGAGTTCTTTCTAGATCCAATTGACAAGAAATGGATCTGCACTCTGCACCTCTTGATTAATAGGTTCTCCAGCGGATGGGATTTGTTCTAATCCAAATTAGAAAGCGAAATCCTTGTATGCGGGGACAACCAATACCCGCAGCGGCACAAAGCAGCGTGCAGAGGAAAATCCGGAGGCGGGTGCCATCGTCGTGAATGAAGCCCCTCTCTTTACCTATGCGTGATAAGGGGGCGACGCGAGCAAGCGGATGAAATCGAATCGGATACCAAGCGTACGAGGTAGTCACGGCCGGCATCGCAAGGAGCCAAGGATCAACTATTAAAATTGACCCCAAGTCTCTAGGATGGTCAAGAAGGTTAGTTTGCAGGAGTGTTCAGCTGCTTATTCAGTTTTACTAGTTTTTTGCGGGGAAGCATACTAGTTGTGCCTGATCAGATAAACAAATTCAATTTTACAAATTGAAAAAGACGTGCCGTACTGAACTTGTTACTTGTGCTCACTTGTAGTTCCATATTTCGTAGTATGTTGGAGAGTTGAATATTAAGAAGAGATCTCTATTAAGAATATGGAAATCTTGTCATCAGGTTACAATCTGTTCTGCCCTACCGGATAAACTGATTTGCCCTGATCGGATGGGAGCACTAGAGAAATCAGTAAGGGTCTATGCTGTAGACCCCACTGATAGTTGTAAAGCCAAATCTTGGAACCAGTTTCGACTCACTTTGGGAGGCGTATGAGTTTTACAACAATCTTGGGAGAATGGTTTTTGAATCAGGTACGGCAAGGGCAAGCTGAATGTGGCCACGATGAAATGTGTGCAAGAAATAGTATGTGGCTGTGCGGTGAGTATTTTCCGAACAGACAAAAATATAGAATTCTAAATGGTTGTTAACAATAATTTGTTTTCCGTTATACGTGGGCTTTTCAAAAAAAAAAAAATTTGTTTTCAGGTGGTGTGCAGGGAAAACTTGCGTAAAAAAACACCAGGTCGTGCATATATGAATATCAAGTAATGATCAGATTATCCCCAGATTGATGAGCCATAACCACTCGATCTCTCTGATTTGCGGCGAGAAGGTTTATTGGCCGTCGCACAAGCACGTCGGCCCATAAACCAAAGACCTGGTGAAGCAGCTCAGGGAGAACAATATCAACATTGGCAAGGTGTACATCATCATCGGTATTTTTTTGGCAAATGGAAAATGTTCCGTTCAGCGAAAGGACTCTATGGAACCTGTGCGGGAAGATAAGCCATAACCAATCGGATGATGATGTGAAGAAACAAATGGGTGCTTTTGCTGAACTAGGTTCAAAAGACCCTAACTTCACGTACTGTGTTCAGTCAAATGATCAGAGCCATGATTAGGAGTTTGATGTGGGCAATCGTACGCAGCAGAATGCAATACAAGTACTTAGGCGATGTGATCTACATACAAGACAAATCTCTACGACATGCTATTTGGGCTCTTTGTTGGAGTAAACAATCACTTCCAGAGCAGCATCCTAGCGGGGGTTCTGGTTTGGGCTCTTTGTTTTCCGATTCATTCGCATGATGGGGGCTGTTCCGCCACAAACTGTTCTAACCGGTAAGCTTAAATATGTTCGTGCATTTAAGAAGTGGTTTAGACAGCTCCTGCAATTATTATTTTCTCATTTGAACATCTGTGCAGACCAAAACCGAGCCATGAGGTCGCGATAAGCAATATTCGCGACAGTGTGCAGTGTAGCCATGAAATTTGACATGTAAGGTTGTACAAAGGGTCGAAGTGTGGTTTATTCTTTGCATGTACAATGGTGTAGGTTATCAGTCTGGCTATGACCTGATGGTATTTGACTTCTTGTTTCATTATTCAGGCGTCAACAGTTTCGATGTAGAGTTACAATGACGACGTGACTTGATTTCAAAACAATTTGTGCAAAATCTAGATTGCCTGTCGATGGGAGAGAGGTGTATGAATTGTTGGATTTTATCAGTCTGGTGGGAAGCATAGGTCGACAGTCATGTGTGCGTGGTGTGCTTGTATGGCAAGGACTCTACATTCAAATTTAACTGTGTGTAGATGGAGTGAGTAAAGTTGAGTTGCTCTGCCTGAACCGGAGCAAGGCACGCCACTAGGCAGCTAGTGATTCAAAAAAAAGTGTGCATGTTGTGTTTCAAAATTTGAGACGCTCGGGAGGGAACAGACGACCACATCCCAGCATAAAATTGTTCAAGCTCACGGCTGCTCACCTCTGCCGCTTATGTCCATTTAAATGTGCAAATATGAAGTGGCGTCTGTATACCCACTTAAACCGCCAAGTTCACCACACAAACACCCAGTACATAAGAAAGTGCAATCTACAACTTGCTTCATCAGGCAAATAAACAGTACACAGAAAAAAAAACATACAGCTTCACACTTGTACTTAGTCTTCATCACACTTGGCCAGAATTATATTAGTACACAGGAAAGGTCAATCACACTTTTACACACGGAAGACCATGAATTATTAGTACAAAGAAAGCCATTGGACAGAATTATTAGCAAATGGATCACACTAGTGATTAGAACCCCACTCCAGTTCTTCACTCCAGCCTAAGATTTCAGAAGTTTCATTTTCTGTTTGATGCACAGGGGTAACAAGTTAGAGCACAACCATGAATACAATCATATGTCTGATCATATTAGGCAGCCAAACTTGCTCAGAAGTGAACATAAGGGACGCTAACAGCTTGCATTGAACATTAATCAGCTAATCTAAAAGAAAACTGAGCATGCGACAAACCTTTCATACAAAGAAGTTGCTGAGTCTTACTTCTTGATAATATAATTCCTGACTCTGGTAAATTAAAGAACGAAACCGAAAAACATATTTGCAGAAAAGTTCCAAGACTTCAACCTGGACCCAACCTAATCAGTTCATATTTCACTTAAATGCTTCTGTATCATTCAAATATTTCAGTGCAGACTGTGGAGAGAGAGTTTATATTATTCTTCACTCCCTATAGAATACACATGAATATGTACAAGAACAAAGGACTCTTATCAGGCTGTGGAGAGAGAGAGTTTATATTAATTACTGCCCATTTTTCCATAAAAGTAAACATTGACTCTTATTGAACATAAGCTAGATAAACACAAACATTCGAAACCTTCTAAGTTTGTGAATACATTGAGTCATTCAGTCAGTCACATATTGTTTTCGATCTACATGATCTAGTGCAGATGCTAAGAACTAGCATCAACATGCAAACTAGCATGAATTTCCATCTACATGATCCAAGGGATACCTTTTTCGAGCTGATCTTGGATGATGGCGGTATCCTCGGGACCTCGGTATTGCCCCGCTGCTCCACATGTGGTGCGCTGGTAACTTGCCGCTCTCCACGAGCATCGCCGGACTCCTGCTGCTATCCACATGATTACAGACGAAGTAAGATAATATGCATCAGCATATTTGCAGTATATCAACAGCTAGCTAGACCAGGTTGGTATGCATCAATTCGCACCCAGCAATTTGTGAGAACCTTCCAGCAAGTTCTATTTGTTGTTCGCGAATATCTACACACATGTTAACCCAATGCAGCCGCTACTCTCTAATTCAACACTTTGCATACTACAAAAGAGCTCCTATCCTCGCATTCAGGAGAGTTCCAGCAAGAAATTATACAAACTGCAGAGGTCATATGAGAAACAAATCAAAGAATGATCGATCGCTTCAGATCACATAATCACACGTCCCAACAAATGGGCAGACTAACACACAGATAGCCCTACCACTTACGGTACTATTGTACTGCAGATAAGCAGATGTCACATCTTCACCAATTAGTAGCCCGTCTTCAACCCTGGATGGTGCTCCCTTCACGACACCAACCCCCCAAGGCCAGTTCAAGAACAAGCAGCGTCATCTCGAGAGGTGTTCGCAACCCTGAAGGTGGCCATTGACTGTGCGGCACCATTGGCTTAGCCACTGATGTTTCAGTCCTGAAACCCTTGAAATAAGTTTAGCAGTAGCGCTTGGGAGTAGAACTGCTTGCTATTTCCTGTTTTCTACTTTTAGCTGATACTCGTCTACATGGG
The DNA here is from genome assembly GCA_947311845.1 of Poa pratensis. Classification (NCBI taxonomy): domain Eukaryota; kingdom Viridiplantae; phylum Streptophyta; class Magnoliopsida; order Poales; family Poaceae; genus Poa; species Poa pratensis. Next base: position 13,015,781 of record CAMZMU010000041.1, read on the forward strand.
GAGATCCTGAACTTCTTGTGACGCCCGACCTGATCGCAGGTTTCTTAAATGAAACCGGGTGTGATCTCCTGCTTTTCTAAAAAAAAGTAAGCTATCAGCGACTATTCATTGATCACAACTGTATAAACAACTTACAATACTATTCTGCATATCCATTGACCAGTTTGGAAGACGCAAGCTCAAGACATGAATAGGTATAAGTAGTGGTATATACTAAACAATCCAAGTAATCATGTTTAGCAAAATTTGATTGCTCCTGACAAGTCCAATATTAGTTTTTTTTAGATAAGTCCAATATTAGTTCATATAGATAGAAAACAGAGAACCGTGTGCAGATTAAAACGAAAATATATATTCAAAGACACTTAGATTTTGATCACCAAAAACTTACATCATTGAACTGTGTGCATACTCCAACAGATATCAACTACTTTACCTAATGCTCAGTTTGTTCAAGTTCCTACCAAAGAAAGTACAAAATTCGAATCACTCGTCATGACGATATACCAAATCCAATCATCTACCACATGGATTGGATTCAGCAAGATGCAAAACATCAAGTATATGTGACACATAAATCTGGAACCTTGTTAACAAGATGGAGAGAGGACAAGATTATGTACCTTATTCCGGCTGAGGGCATGGCTTCGGCCATGCTCTTCCCCACGGTCATCGCCGGACTCCCCACGGACCTTGCCCAACGCGGGCGTCTCCCCATGGACCTCGCTGAGCGGGATGGAGGCGGCCGGAGAAGGGGAACGTATGGGGGGAGCGGGGAGATCGAGGCGGGATCGGTTCTTCGGGCATGTCTGGCGCCGCCATCCCCATGGAGGTAGTTCGCGCGCGGCGGCGGTGGCGGGGATCTTGCTACGGACGGGGGAGGAAGATGGAGGCCGAGCGGTGGAGACGGGGATCGTTACGAAGACGGAACAGAAAGGGTACACATAGCGGACCAGCCATTTAATGACTCGACAAACGGGGGCCAGGCATCTGTTTTTACTTCGGTGAAAACTGTTTATCGGGAAACGTTGGAACGGATCTCGAAGCGAGTGTAGGAACAGGATTTCAGGAGCACCTGTGCTCGGGTGCCAAACTGGATTTTCGGAAAAACGTCACATGTATACAATATCAAGTACACAATAATTAGTTTTCAAAAAGAAGTACACTAATTATATTTGCAGCTTGACATTGGCAGACAACGAAAATCGCTTTCTGTATATCTGCAGCTTGTCGGCATCCAAATGTAAAGCGAAACTACATCACGCCGCTGGATCAGAATAGAGAGGTTTTCGCGAAGAATACTAGAACAATTATTGCCAGGATTCCGGGGGCAGCATACATAGGTCTGTCCACATAACCAGTAAATTAATAGGAAAAGAAATCAAACACATGTATGTGGATCTTCTATTGCCTCGAGCTCTTCCAAGATTGGAACAAGAGCAAGAGAGCTCCGCCGGTGAACCCCACGACCTGGCTGTAGGCTGCGCCCTTGATTCCCTCGCGGACGGCGGCGCGCGGCCCCCGATGCGCGGAGAAGAGGGCGTTGGCGCCACCCCAGGCGACCGCCATGTTCAAAGGGCCAGTTCTGTGGCGGATGCGCAACATGCCGCCGTCGATGGCCGTCAGGACGCCCAACCAGCCCGCCCAGTGGCGGACGCAGGGCCACTTGGTTGTGACCTCCTCAACTCCGCCGGCGCGACGGCGGCCCTTGGAGGAGCCACGGAGTGCGCCCTTGACGAAGTTGAAGACGGAGCCGCCAATAGAGAAGAGGATGAAGGTCTCGCACCCGACGTGGACGACTTCCGGTAAAGCCATCGGGCGGGCGGAGTTTGGGGCGTGAGCTGTGGCTAGAGTTCTTGGTTGGGGAAAGAATCAATCGATTGGCTCGCGTCCTGGTGTATGTGCATATATAAAAATGATAGTCAGACTCAGGTTGCAATTAGGTTTACAACTCAATCAAACACGGAAACTCGTCGGAACAACCTTAATTTCGATAGGGAATAATCTACCAGCCACGTGTCCAGGTATGTTTCATGTTTCACGCCCTAAGGCGAGTCTCTACTATATAATACGAGTAACCGTGTTCGTGGTACGTCGTGACTATTTCGTGTTTTAGCCCCTTAAAAGAGCGGTAACTCAACCCGCACTCCACGTACCTGTTCGTTCCCGAGAGAGAGGAGACATCGCTTCCACTAGAAAAAGAATAAATAACGCCACCTCCCTCTTGTGTCTTGTTTCTGCCGCCTCCCTTAGGGCAGCCCCTCGCGACATCCTGCCGAAAACAGGTAGATGATGCCTCCCTGTAGAATAATTGCACACAGAGGTGCCTGCTCTGAGCCAGATAATTCAACGAGAGCTTGACAGGCTGCTGGCGGCGGCTATGTCCGCATGCTACGGCAACTCGACGACATCAGAATCATTCACGCGACGCGACTCGGCAGAAGTATACACTCGGCCAGATCGAATGGTGGGCTCTTGCGTCTATGCGTCCACCGCGCTGCTCAACAGCGGATCTGGCACAACATCAGCCAAGGACGTTGTGGATGTCTACTTCAACGCCTCCGTCCGCCATCGTGATTTCCCGACGAATAGTTGACCGGCCTTAGGATGACTCCAATGAGGCGACGCATCGAGACCTTACGATGACTCCAACGAGCCGACGCATCGAGTCCGCGCCGGTCCGTCCATATCCGCGAGGCCCAAAAACAAGGCCCAACGGGGCTACGCAAACAGACCGAGCTGCGATGCGTCGGGGAGGACGCTAATGCATGTAAAATGCATACATGAACATTGCATTATATTAATTATATTTCAATCATGTTTGCATCATATAAGGGTTAAATCATTGTTTTATATTGATTTTGGTAATATTTCATTGTTTCCCTATTTTTATGGAATTAACCCTGCATAGGCAGAAAACTCTATTTTCTATATTTTGATCTTTCAAGGACCCAAACGACGTCCAAATGACCTAATAATTTACGAGCATCAGTTTATGGAAGGAACAAAGCGTGGGAGCGAAGAAAGCGAACAAACGGAGGCCCCTGAGCCAAAAGAGGGTGGCCCACGCGGCCCTGGCCGTGTGGGACCCACCATCCTGGCCCTCGGAGCTCCGTTGCCGTCGATCTTTTTTCCACCGCCTCCGTCTTGACCTAAAAATGACTATAAAATAGTCCCCGACGCCCTTCGGAAAGGAGCGCCGCTGAAACACAGAAACAGAGACCTGGAGTTGCAGATTGGAGGGGGAAAACTCCGGTGGGGCGCTGTCGGCGCGGTCACCATCTTCTCCAACGACTTCTCCACCGTATCCATGATGAAGAGGGTGTAGTCCACCCCTGGACTATGGGTTTGTGGAAGTAACTTATGTATCTCTCCTCTCTTGAGCGTCACTAATTAGTATCGTATGAGCTGCTGAACATGATTACCGTCATCTATATAATACCTTTGTGGTGGATCTTTGTGAGTTAATATATGTTTGAGATTGCAATAGTTTTGTTTCAGTTATGAAAGTAGATGCAGATTATGTACCCCGTTCTTGTTTACTTGTTTTGATCAAGCATGTTTATGAGACGTGTGAGGGGTGATGTGTGCATTCGTTGGAGTAACGGGGGTGGCTAGTGCGGTGAAAATGAGAGAAGTTCCGCGATCCACTTGGGTATGTTTACCTTACTTCGTTGCCTCACTAGGGATAAAGAAAAATGCCATGTTACCGTAGATGTTGATGTGACCATTGCCACTACTACATGACTAGATCTAGCATGTTCCATGTCAAAAGACCTAAAGCTATACTCCGATTTATCTTAATACTAGGATAGCTCGATTTAATTCCTATCTTGGTGGAGTATAAGAGAGGTTAATAAACAAAATACCTCTATGTTAGGACGTGATGCCCATATAATTAGTAACTTTTCATGAAACCTTTGTTTGCAAATCTCATATGTCAATTCTAGTGTTCCATTATCTACCACTTTATTAAAGAGAGAGTGCATTTGTGAAACCATGAACCCCAGTCCATTTTTAATCATAAGAAACACCTTTCCAACAACTTTTATCACTTTTACATGTTCTGCCATTTAAAAATCCGAAAATACAAAAACACTTTTACATCTTGCATTCACAATACAAAACCCAAAAATATCATCCATCATCGTTTCCACTATCCTTGCATATTTATTTACCATCATTGCATATTTATTTACTGTTTTGCATTTACTATATTTTCATATCATTCTCACACCTTGTGCTTAACAACCACTAGGTGAGGTTGAGGATACAAAACACTTACTTTGTTTTGTAGGTTTCAAGAGAAGGATAAGAAGATAAATCTTTCGCTACTGATTCCCCGAGAGTTCGATATTAAACCCTCGAGTCACCCCTCATGGGAAAAACTGTCTTTCATTATATTACACTCTACACTTCGAGTCTCAACCTAACCCATTTTCTTTTCAAGCAGGTAACTACGTGAAGGTCCATGAAGACTGTTTTCTGGCGCCGTTGCCGGGGAATCATAACTGTAAGGATTTATCCAAGGGTATCTCACAACAAAGTCAACTTCATCACCAACTTGTGCAAACACCTAAGATTGGGGAGGTTGCACCTACGTGAGCATCATCTTATCCATCTTTACCTTCAAAGCATTTTCTTTGTTATTGTCTTGCATATCATATTTATATTTTGGTTTGCATATTTTATTTTCAGCTTTGCATTTTGTGTTGCATTTGTTATTTCGGTTTGCATTTGTTTAATGTCATTTTATTTTCAGTTCTGCACAAAAAATTAAAAACACATAAAAACTTGCATAATGGAAAAGATAACCTTTTGGCCATTTAGTGTTAAGAACTTTCCTCAAGATATGTATATCCCTGTTGAAAATTTTGAAGTAGATCATAATATCACTCAAATGATTTATGAACACCGTTTTTATGGGAAACCAAAAGAAGATCATATACTTCATCTTAAGAAGTTTAATGAAAGATGCAAAGTGTTAAATTTGAACCATGCCAATGTTAATATGATTAAACTTAAGCTTTTTCCCTACTCCCTAGCTGGAAACGCCTTAGATTGGATATTAAGATGGCCACCTGGAAACTTTAGCACTTGGTTTAATTTAAAAGCTGCATTCATTGAGAGGTTTTGTTCCACTGAAACAATTTGTAATCTTAGACAAATAGTTATCACCTTTAAACAAGAAGAAGATGAACCTTTGGTAAAAACATGGGAAAGGTTTAGAGATATAGCTTTTGGAATGGAACATGGTCTTAGGGATTGGATGCTCATGCATATATTTTATAGAGGATTGTCTGAAGCCTCTAGAGTCTTTTTGGATAATGAATGCGAGGGTTATTTTATGTATACTACTGCTGCTAACAATCATATTCTACTTGATGGCTTGCTTTTGGAAGTAAAAATTAAAGAAAGTTTAGAAAAAGCCCAAGTACCCGAAGATGTTTTTGATGATCGTTATGAAATATTTAATCTATATAATAGAGGAAAGAAAGTTGAGAAAGTTAAAATGCTTAGTGAAGTTAAGGAACCATTACTTGACTTAGATAAATGTAGCTTGCATGAATTGATATCTATATTACAAAGGTTTTCAAGTGATCTTTCCATCAACTCTAACCAAGCAGGTTTTGGTTATTATATTGCTAATCATGTTTTAAAGAAAAGATTGCCAGATACAACCAAGAAGCTATGATACCACCTAAGCTTGGGATATATGGATTCCCAAAGTACTAGTAACCATTGGAAAAGAGACACATCATGCTATATTAGATCTAGGATCTAGTGTCTCAGTTTTATCTAAAGAATTATATGAAGTTCTTGAATTAAAGAATCTTGAAAAATGCTCTATTGATCTTGCACTTGCTGATGATTCCATTAAACAAGATTTAGGAAAAGTAAGTGATGTTATGGTAGAGTTGCATATGACATTTGTACATGTTGATTTTCTTATCATGGATATGGAGAATAAAACCTCTAGTCCAATTATTCTTGGAAGACCTTTTCTTCGTACCACAGGTGATATCATTGATTCAAAAGAAAGGAATGTGAAATTTTAGTTTCCACACAAGAAGTGCATGGAACGCTTCCCAAGGAAGAGGGACACATCAAAGTTCAAGCTCCCTCATGAGTTTCGTCCATAATAAATATCAACTAAGAAGCCTAGCTATATGGCTATAAAGAAAGCGCTTTACGGGAGGCAACCCAGTTGTTTTTAGTTGTGATATTCTTTGTGTCTTATTGCTGTAATAAGAGACTTAGTTTTTAGTTTTGTTTCTGGAATCTTTAATAAAGTGCCAAGTTTTACCCATTTTGGCTTGAAAAGTTGTTTTTAGCATTCGGAGATTTTATTCCAGCACGAATCTATGCACGGTATGATTTTTAGTTCTTATTCTTTAACTCCGAATGAGCTGATATTTGAACTGTAGTTGGAACTTTGCATCCTATGTATGCATGATTGTTTTCGGATTTTTTCGACATATTTAAGTAGGGTAGAAAAATGCGTTTTGCTTCTGCTGTTAGGTTGGACATATTCTGTCTCATTTTGTTTGATGCATTCTTTGAACTTTTAACTCGAATCTTTTTGATCCAATTGAGTTTACAAGTAAGCATACAACATTATACACTTTCTGGACCTTCATATAGATTTTTGTTTAAGGATTTTATGCAGCAAGCAATTCATTTGTCTATCACTACAAGCAATTCATTTGCCAGGAAGCATCCGATCTATTAGCAAATGTATTAACCTGGTCAGCGTAATTTTCCTGCCAAATATGTCATTCTTTGCTTGTATTGGGATACGACCAGAAGGAAAGCACCTCCGCGATGCATTCAGCACGCTTAGGAAGCTGCTTCCTGTATCCTTAAAAGAACTAAGCTCCCTAAGAATAGAGCTCTCTTGTTGCTCCACGTGTCAACATTCTATTGGTTTAGACCAAGGTAAGAAACTTTTAGGAATAGAGCTCTTTGCTCCACATGCATTGGTTTAGACCAAAGGTAAGAAAAACATCATTTGTCCATTTAAGTCAACACAAAACAAATTTTTATATCTGCGACATATTGTTGCCCCTCTTTTATAGCATTTTCAATAGCTTCCCTATTTTACGGCATAAATCTTTTTAGGTCATTTGTTGCTAAAATCTTACTCTGACAGTTGCCATTGATATAAATTTTCATTTTTTGTCAAGTAGAAAACTCAAGTGTTGTATATAAAATATTTGGGCTAATACTATATAACAGAAAGGCCAACACGCGCACGCTAAGTGCCAATCAAAGTTTCATGTCGCCCTTTCGCCACTCCTACGACCACTGTCGTTTCTTCTCACAACGATTTGGCCTAGAATCTGGTAGTTCCGCCACAACTCTTACCGATTCGGTTGCGATAAGGGCACTGGCGCACCACATATCGGAAAAGATTTGGCCTAAGGTGATGTTGGCCATCGCGGTCCACCCACACACGGCTATCATTGACTCTTGTCCGTATTAGGTCATTTTGAACAAAAATCTTGCTCCAGCAGCTCTGCTCGACGTATTTTGTTTTCATTTTTGTCAAACCAAAAAACAACATGTGCTTTAAAATTAAACACTTGTGTTGCTGCCATAAAATGTAACGTGTGCACGACAACTGTTAATCGCATGTTGCCCTCACGCCTCTCCTCTAGCTACCCGCGCTGCCTCTTTCTCATCCATTCGGCCTCGAATCCGACATCACCGTCACAATTGTGTCGATTTGTCCGCAGTTCACAACTACTTCTCAAGGCATCATGGATTGGGAGGGATTCGGTCTCTCATGTTTTCCGCGCTCTCCTTCTATGCACGGCCACTAATGACTTCCTTTTGTAGATCCGGCTAACGAGCCACCCGAGCTGCCCTCCTCACGTCTCATTTCTCACCTCCTTCCTTGCAAGCACGAGCACGAGTGAAACACAACAGCTCTACCTCCGGCTGCACCTCGACTAGCCCCGCGTTGCACGGATCCTCCCTTCTACACACCAGTTGTCAGGCTTGCTTCGTTAAGAGACTAACAAATCAAAAGTTTTTTAATTATCTTATATAGTTTATACTGCAGCTATTAGACTAATAAGTACAATATTTATCCAAAAAGGGTATGAACTTGTACCATAGAAGAGACACCAATCTTTTACTTAGACATAATACACTTGGGCGCAGCAAAGCGCGCCAAACCCTTCTAGTTCATAGCATCCTTGTTGAATTTGATCTGTTCTGGACATTAAACCTCGATTTTCATGACTGTTTGTGCTACTTTTCTCACGATGATAGTATGGTACCTTTTTTGATGAAAAGGCAGCTTAGCCTGCTTTTCTTATTTGCTTTAGATGGGGCGGACACGTACAAGAAGTATCTTGGCATCATGATATCAGTTGCCTGTCCTAACTGTTGCGAGTTCAGTTGTTTACAGGGAACTTTCTCAACACTCACTGGAGCTGAGCTGCTGCTTGTCTGCCTTTCTTTCCAAAAAATTGATCTGCGAGTTCTTACATGTTGCAATGTTTCCACGTTCCTGGGCCTTTTTAGGGAAAACAGAGAGCATCTCACCAGTGCGGCCGAAAATTTACACATGACAAGGAATGAATTACGGTAGGATGATTACCCGTGATACACAACAAGCAAACACTTGGCGCCCCTTTCGAACAACAGCGGAATCCAGAGAGCCATGAACTTTTCTACAACTTGTAAATTAATTTTCTCCAGGGCATAGAGTAAACAGTTTGCTGTATGAATCATATTACGTAATACATTGCAATCAAGGGGTCTCAGAAAGCAGTGATGTAGAGCTTGCAAGTGAAAACACTAAACAGAAAATTGAGCAGAGCAGCACGGCATGCGCTCCAGCCCTTACGGTCAACACAGTTTTATCAGCACTCAAGTGTTGACATCCAATAGCTGAACAAGTAACACACAAACTTGCAGTAGCATTGTTCAACAACGAGAAAATGAAATTCACACAGACCGTCACTTGACATCCAGTTCAGAGTACCACGGTTGAGCAACTACTACGGAAAACTATCTGTGCAGAGGACTGGCTGACCCTGTCTCTGAGTTGCCTGGCTATTGCTTCTTGCTCATCCTTGTCTGTTGGAAACGTGCCTCCTATCGGAGGAGGCAGCACGTCCATTGCAGCGCAAACCTTGCATGGTTCATCTTCTATGAGAAGAACTGTCTTCAAGTTTGGAGCGCGGTCCATCACGGCACTTAAGAATAATGTATGTTGATTAAGCCCCGGCCTAAAGCCAATGAACTGGAGCTCGTTCAGTTTCCACTTATTAGCGTTCCTGAACTTAGGCATCTCCCATGAAGGTTTCACCTTTTTATCACGACAAGTTCTTCGCTCATCACCCTCGTCGCACGCATGTTCGTAGATCTGTACGAAATAAAAATACTAATTATATTAGGGTTTTGTGGTATCCCAAACACACTTGAATTTTGTCATAATATCAGAGCCTATTCTGAATTCTATCAGGCGGGGAAATTAAATGATGGACAGCACTGCCAACTTAAATGTATACCAGCAAAGGCCCTTATATACCTCAACATCAAATATCTCAACAGATGGAGCAACTTCAAGGAGATTAATTATCCATAAAAGGTCAAATTCGACATAAATGCCATAAATAGAAAGCTTCCTTAGATTGCTGAATACATGGCAGTGTTGCTTTCCTTCTGGTTGTATCCAAAGCTGGAGAACAGATAAGCAAACAAGAGCAAGAATGAAATAGTATGTATATATTAAAATCAGAAAGATATGCCAGTGCATGGATATGAAATCACCTTTTCTCCTTCGAAGTCTAAGGTCAGAGTATGTATGTTTTTGGCACCATGCAGAACCTCACTCAGACGGAAGTCTCGTTGATCAAGGGTGGCATAATTTATAAGGAGCAATTCTTTAAGAGCTGGGACAGAGCCACAACACAAGGGGGCCTCGAAATTCCACCACATTGTCCAATGGAGCGTCTCTAGTTTTGGAAGGCAGAGCACCTCAACTCTCGGTAAGGAGGAATCGGAGAATTCCAGAGCTCTGAGTTTCGAGCTCGGAGCATTTATCTGCCATACTGACCATTCCTCAGCGTCACAATTGTCAATAGTAAAGTGCTGCAGCTCTGGGCAGCTGTCAAATAAGAAGTTTCGTAAATCCCATTTAGCAAACGACACATTATGCAAATGTAGCGTAGTAAGGCAACAAAGCACACTAGGATAGGTGCTGAAGAAATTAACGGCCCTCTGAGCCCGCCGCAGCATATCCTCATTTGTGCAGTCTGGAGGCTCCTTTTCGTCAATAATGGCAAGCTCCAGCTCTTTCACCAACTCTCTGTCAATGGCGTCTCTGACTAGCAGCCCAATGTCACGCGGGCGATTGCCGGTCATGTAGAGCTGGAGGGATAGTCTTGCGGTGCGTCTGCTGCGGCGGATAGCCAGGAAACTCCTTGTGGCTCTGGTTAGAGAGGTCATTGCTCGACCCATGTGGTGTGGCTCAATGGGGTCAGGGCATGGGGCAGGCAGGAAATCCCTGACGTCGAGGTTGAGCTCGGGGAGCAACCAAGGCAAGTTCCTGCACCGCTTCGACAGTGCACTTGTCCTAGCTGCCGTGGCAAGGTCGACTCTCTCCAAGATAGACAATAAAATGTCATCAGGCAGCTCTGTGAGCCTGTCTTCTTCCTCTGCTTCCTGCAACAGAAACGTATCATTTGCACCTTTTATGCAGTTAGCGAGTGTTGAAAAGATGGTGACTAAATCAAAATCAAGAAATACTTGCATCATAACTAGCAAGAACATGTTGCATTACATGTTTCTGAACCTTAGCATAGTTGAACAGTACTGTAGAGTCAGAGCGGCTACTACTAGCCTACTACGAAAACGAATGCATGTGTGCGAGGGGTAATTCAACTTACGTGGCCGGCCACATTGTTCGGCTCCATGGATGGTAATCCGGTGAAACTCGAAATCTAAAACTCCCAAAAACACGGTGCTTTGCTTGCCACGTGAGAGCGGATGCAGAACCGAAATTCGTGGAGGTTAGTTTGAGTTTAAGCAATCGATTGATGACTAAAAGCACAGACCTCGAAAGGCAATGTTCAGCACAGCGAGCCGAGTGGAGACGGCAACGGCGGCGGCGAGTAAAAGGCGTAGAGGTCGGGGCGGGGGAGTGAGGTGCTGGCGGTGGCGCGATGTGCGGCACGGCCACAGCTCTAGGGCTCGGTGGTGGTGGGAGTAAGGCGTCGGGAGAGAGGAAAAGAGTTGGAGTTTGTTTTGGACAGAATCACAGAAACTCAATCCAATTTGTATTTGTGTCGGGAACAGCGCTCCCGATCGAAGAGACATAAACAGGGGAAACCGCGTGGGAGCGAAGGAACCCTCCCAGCGCCTGCCACTCCGGCAGCGGCGTCCAGAGCCGAGACCGACTCCGGGTCCGGTATGGCGTAGCCGCTCGCTCCAATGCGCTCTGACATCGTCTCCTCACTGCGGTTCTATTCTACTCTGACATTGTCCGTGTCCGGAGCTCCAGCGCCGATCCCGTCGCCTGCCCGACCCCAACTTGCTCATGTCCACTATTTCTTGGCGGCAACCAGCGTGGCGTCCGCATGGTTTTGGTTACCGGTCGGGAAATCCGGTTACCGGTGGTAACCGGATATACTGAGCACCCTCGGAAAAACGGTCATATCGGACCAAAAAATCGAAATTTTGAATTTTAATGAAAACTTTTGGTAAATGGTTAAACTGGGACAAAAAATTTGAATTTTCAAATATTAGATTTTAAATTCGTCCGGAAACCGGTCGGGATTGCCTGGCCCCAACATTCCGGTTACCACGGTTACTAGAAAATCCCGACCAACCTCGAGAATTTTTTTCTACCGATAACCGAAAAACCCTCGTGTGCAGGAGAGGTGTGGCATCGTTTTGGTCAATGCAGTTTGATCAAGTTGACATCCAATGGCTGAACAAATAACAAAGACACTTGCACTAGCAACTAGCATCGTTCAAACAACTAGAAAATAATATCACACAGATCACGTCCACAGATCACGTCCAGTTCAGAATACCGCTGTTGAGCAACTACTGCAGAAAAGCATATGCGCAGAGGAGTGGCTATTGCTTCTTGCTCATCATTGTTCGTTGAATACGTGCCTCATATCGGAGGAGGCAGCACGTCCATTGCAACGCAATCCATCTTCTTTGAGAAGAACCGTCTTCAAGTTTGGAGCGCGAGGATTATCCAAAGTTTGCTAATTTTGTTGTAATACTAGGCATAATTTACATGATTAATTCTAGAATATTAAACATGACAATCGCAGCTACTAACATGTTAAACACAAACATACTAGATGTACTAATTAACATGAACAACAGCAACACATACGCCAACATATCCATAGTAAAACAGTTCGGTTTATGCCACACGTACCGAACAGTTGTAGATGATGCAGCCGTTGAAGCAGCGACGGCAGCAGATTGAGCGGCTTCGGTAGCGGCAACGGCTCGAAGAAGTCGGCGTTGGAGACGAGCCGCCCGCGGATCTGGCGATCGTCCAGGAGGCGAGCCGTGATGAAGAACTTGAAAGCAGTCGCGCGGAGCGCTTCCCAAAAACCTTATTCGCCCTCTCCCGTACAGGATCACAAGGACAAGTGGTTCCGGAGACCTGCTGTCCCGTTCGCCGGTGCACGCCGGTGCACGGGATGGAGTAGACTACGGTGGCGGCGCAAGGCACGAGATTGGCAAAACCTAGATTGGTTCGGTGTGTGACGTGCATGGCAATATATAGTGCGGTTCGGGAAACCCTAACGGGTACAACGTGGGCCGGCCACGTCGCACACGTTCGAGTCGGTTACAGCAGCCCACGATCCGGGAGCGACCCGAACTGGCTAAGCTGTACACGTACGCTTACGACTCGATTTTCCTGAACAGCAAAAATATAGGCATCGGCTCGGCTCATTCCCGCAACCCGCGGCGTGTCGTGTCGTGACGGACGGACGGCGGCAGAGGAGGAGGAGCGCGCGAGAGAGCCTTCTGTTCTCAACTAGCACACCAAGTGGTACAACACTCCACTATATAAGGTGGTGCAACTCCTCCAACTAGCAATGTGGGACTAAACTTTAGCTCCCACTCCACTCCCATGTGAGCTGCACAAAATGGGTTTGAGATTTTCTGAAATTGCTTATTGGGCTGCCACAAATGGGCCCAATTCTAACAATCCCCCACCAGATCTCAAATTCCCATTTAGAGATTTTGCCAAACCTCGTTTCTTGTTTATATACCAGTGTTTCAGCAGAGACTGTTAAGTTGAACTTCCGCCTAGAGCTTCAAGCTACATCTACCAGCAACTTGAACAATGGACGAACCTTGAATTGCAAGTTTGGTGCCAATAGACTTCACTCAAAGTCATAACCAGTACGTGGCTGCCAGTAGCCTACCCCGCGGGTGGAGCATATGCGTCATACTCCCTGGTCTCTTCATGAGCTTACTAGAGATCACCCAAATCTCATAGACTGCGACGTTTAACAGTCGGACTCATATAGGTGTGTTCTTTCAAGGTCGCTCTGTAGGATAGCACCTTTGCTACGAATAGCCAACAGAAACACATTAAGGCATATTGCCAACCTGCCTTACAGAATGTGAGAGTTATGCATCTTCCCACGGAGAGGGTTAAAATAACTCTCCTCAGTTAAACCACTAGCTTGTTCTTCCCAGGTCCTAATTCACGGGATCTCCGATCACATAGGTTGGGTTACCACTATGGTGTAACGCTCACGGGTCTCAACCCCATCTCCCTCGATGCACTATCTATCACATTACGTGATAGTCCCTTCGTAAAGGGATCTGCCAGGTTTTTGTCTGTTTGAATATAACTAACAGTTATTACTCCGGAGTTTCTCATTTTCCTGACAGACTTCAAGCGTCTTTGACGTGTCTTGATGACTTCGCATTATCCTTAGCACTGTTCACTTTCGTAATAACCGTTTGGTTGTCACAGTTCATAAGGATGGCCGGTAATGGTTTCTCAACCACCGGCAAGTCCATCAAGAGCTCACGCAGCCATTCTGCCTCAACAGAAGCTGTATCTAAAGCAGCAAGTTCTGCTTCCATGGTTGACCTCGTCAAAATGGTCTGTTTGCAAGACCTCCATGACACTGCGCCACCTCCAAGAATAAATGCATATCCACTTGTGGCGTAGAGCTCATCAACATCTGAGATCCAGTTCGCATCACAGTATCCCTCAAGCACCGCAGGGTGCCCTGAATAGTGAATCCCATAACTCATTGTACCGTTCAGATAGCGCATGACCCTTTCAAGTGCATGCCAATGATCAATACCCGGGTTAGACATGAACCTGCTCAACTTGCTCACAGCAAAAGAGATGTCAGGTCTCGTCGCGCTCGCAAGGTACATGAGTGAACCGATCACTTGAGAATATCTTAATTGATCTCTCGTTTCCTTTTGTTCTTTCTGAGTGTCACACTGGGATCATAGGGTGTTGGAGAAGGCTTGCTGTCTATATAACCAAAGCGGCTCAAGACCTTCTCAACATAGTGTGATTGCGTTAACGTAATCCCACTCTCATCCCTAATCACTTAATGTTCAGGATCACATCAGCTTGTCCCAGATCTTTCATATCAAAGCTCTTTGACAGAAAAGACTTGACCTCATTTATCACTATCATGCTTGTACCGAAAATCAGTATGTCATCAACATACAAGCATAATATAACACTATCGCCCCCACCATGGCGATAATATACACACCTATCAGCCTCATTAATGGCAAAGCCTGCAGAAGTTAAAGTTCTGTCAAACTTCTCATGCCATTGCTTAGGTGCTTGCTTCAGCCCATACAAAGATTTTAACAATTTGCACACCTTTCTCTCTTCACCTTTTACTACAAACCCATCAGGCTGATCCATATAATTTCCTCTTCCAACTCTCCGTTAAGGAAAGCTGTCTTTACGTCCATTTGATGAACGAAAGATATAGGAGGCAGCCAGGGAAAGTAGTACACGAATGGTGGTGAGTCGAGCAACAGGTGAATAGGTGTCAAAGTAATCTTCGCCTTCACGCTGGGTGTAGCCCTTGGCCAAGCCGTGCCTTGTACTTCTCAATAGTACCATCAGGCCTTAGCTTCTTCTTGAACACCCACTTACAACCCACAGGTTTGCAGCCGTAGGGTCGTTCAGATAATTCCCAAGTTCCATTAGAAAGAATCGAGTCCATCTCATTATGGACAGCTTCTTTCCAGTCATCAGCATCAGGAGATGCAAATGCCTCTGCAATGGACGTGGGAGTATTGTCCACAAGGTACACAATGAAATCATCACCAAAGGATTTTTCAGTCCTCTGTCTCTTGCTCCTCTTGGGAGCTGATTCATTGTCATCCTTCTCAAGGACTTCCTCAACATGTGGTTGTTCAGAATGATCAACAGATGTACTAGGTTCAGCAAATATCTCAGAAGAAATTCTAGCAATGCTATGCATATCCTTCATAGGAAAATGTTCTCAAAAAATGTTGCATCACGAGATTCCAAAATAGTATCAACATGCATATCAGGTATCTCAGATTTAACCACTAAAAATCTATAGCAAATGCTCCGCTGAGCATAACCTAGAAAGACACAATCCACTGTCTTTGGTCCAAGTTTACGTTTCTTAGGAATTGGAACATTGACTTTCGCCAAACATCCCCAAGTGAAAATAAGAAAGTGATGGTTTTCTCCCAGACCACTCCTCGTAAGGTGTCTTTCTTTATCCTTGTTAGGAACTCTATTCAGGACATGACACGAAGTCAACAAAGCCTCCCCCCACCATGCCTTAGATAAACCAGCAGTGTCCAACATGGCGTTCACCAAGTCGGTCAGCGTGCGGTTTTTCCTCTCGGCAACCCCGTTTGATTGGGGGAATAGGGAGGCGTCCTCTCATGAATAATACCATGTTCCTCACAGAATTCATCAAATATGTTGGAGAAATACTCGCCACCACGATCTGACCTAAGACGTTTGATCTTTCTCTCTAATTGATTTTCTACTTCAGCTTTATAGATTTTAAAGTAGTCTAAAGCTTCATCTTTAGTGTGCAACAAATATACATAACAGAACCTAGTAGCATCATCGATTAAAGTCATGAAATATCTCTTATCACCTTTTGTCAACACGCCATTCATCTCACATAGATCCGAATGTACGAGTTCTAGAGGTGCCAAGTTTCTCTCCTCGGCTGCCTTGTGAGGCTTTCGAGGTTGCTTAGATTGCACACAGCTATGGCACTTAGAACCTTTGGCAATGGTGAAAGTAGGAATTAAACTCAAGCTGGAAAGTCTACTCATTAAACCAAAATTAACATGACATAAACGAGAGTGCCAACATTAGCATCCGAATCCACACTGCCACAAATATGGTTTACTGACTTATTACAAAAATCCGATAATGAAAAGCGGAACAAGCCTCCGCACTCATACCCTTTACCAATAAATTGTCCAAACTTTGACACAACTACTTTATTGGACTCCAAGACTAATTTAAACCCATCTCTGCATAGAAGGGAGCCGCTAACGAGATTCTTGTTCATAGTAGGGACATGCTGCACGTTCCTCAGCTGCACGATCTTCCCGAAGTAAACTTCAGATCTACCGTGCCAACACCACGAACAGAAGCATGTGATCCATTCCCCA
Source organism: Poa pratensis (assembly GCA_947311845.1). Lineage (NCBI taxonomy): Eukaryota > Viridiplantae > Streptophyta > Magnoliopsida > Poales > Poaceae > Poa > Poa pratensis. The sequence continues at coordinate 13,032,449 of CAMZMU010000041.1, forward strand.
TTACGACGCTTGAACCTGCGACACATCAGTATTGCTAGTGGTCACGACGTTGACATGCTTTGGCGCCTTCCCTTTCCTGTCTGCACGATTTGGGCAGTCCACAGAGAAGTGTCCGGGCTCTCCACAAGTGTAGCACTTTAGCTCAGATTTGTTCAGCATCTTCTTCTTCTTCTTGAAAGAAGTAGTCTTGGTAGGCATGTTGAAGGAAGGCTTGCTCTTTGCCTTGCTCTTGCCGTGGTGAAAGTTCTTCTGCACCATGTTGGCGCTAGACTGACCTTCACCACCTCTCTCAGCAGTATCCTTAGCCCGAGCCTTCTCCTCAACATCAAGAGACGCTATCAGGTTTTCAACCGATATCTCCTGTCTCTTGTGTTTGAGAGTTGTGGCGAAGTTCCTCCATGAAGAGGGCAACTTTGCAATAATGCATCCAGCCACAAACTTGTCAGGTAAGGCACACTTAGCGTGCTCAAGCTCCTTAGCAATGCACTGTATCTCATGAGCCTGTTCGACTACAGAACGGTTGTTAGCCATCCTGAAGTCATGGAAGCTCTCCATGATGTACAGTTCACTGCCAGCATCTGCTACACCGAACTTAGCGTTCAGTGCCTCCCAGAGCTCCTTGGCATCTGTAATGTGCATGTACACATCAAACAGCTTGTTGCTAAGAGCACTCAGAACGAGTCCCACAAAGGCAGTATTGGTTTCCTTGAACTTGTTCTGATCCTCTTCAGATATAGTTCCTTCAGGTAAACCCTCACTAGCCTCGAACACTTTCAGAGATCGCAACCACAGTGTGGTCATGTATTGCCATCTCTTAAAGTCCACACCGGTAAACTTGTCCGGCCTCAGCGCATCAGATAGATGTCCCATGTTTAACTCAGGAAATTGCCTATAACAATAATAAGGTTTTAATAATAAGGTTTTTGGATTGTTGGAATACTAGGCATAATTTCCATGATCAATTCCAGAATATTAAACATGACAATCGCAGCTACTAACATGTTAAACACAAACATACTAGATGTACTAATTAACATGAACAACAGCAACACATACGCCAACATATCCATAGTAAAACAGTTCGGTTTATGCCACACGTACCGAACAGTTGTAGATGAAGCAGCCGTTGAAGCAGCGACGGCAGCAGCTTGAGCGGCTTCGGTAGCGGCAACGGCTCGAAGAAGTCGGCGTTGGAGACGAGCCGCCCGCGGATCCGGCGATCGTCCAGGGAGGCGAGCCGTGATGAAGAACTTGAAAGCAGTCGCGCGGAGCGCTTCCCAAAAACCTTATTCGCCCTCTCCCGTACAGGATCACAAGGACAAGTGGTTCCGGAGACCTGCTGTCCCGTTCGCCGGTGCACGGGATGGAGTTGACTACGGTGGCGGCGCAAGGCACGAGATTGGCAAAACCTAGATTGGTTCGGTGTGTGACGTGCATCCTTGTCGAATTAGCAAGTATTTTGCTTCGAAATCCTTTCATTTAATTAGCCAGCCCAGCCTTTTTTTTATGCTCTTATTTCTGAGGCCTGGTTTAGTTTGGATACCACTTTAAATTGAATATAGGCATCGGCTCGTTCGACATTAAAAGTAGCTGTGAATATAGGCATCGGCTCGGCTCATTCCCGCAAGGCGAGGCATGTCGTGTCGTGACGGACGGACGGACGGCGGCGGAGGAGGAGGAGCGCGCGGGAGAGAGCCTTCTGTTCTCAACTAGCACACCAAGTGGTACAACACTCCACTATATAAGGTGGTGCAACTCCCTCCCGACTAGCAATGTGGGACTAAACTTTAGCTCCCACTCCACTCCCTTGTGAGCTGCCACAAAATTGGGCTTTGAGATTTTCTGAAATTGCTTATTGTGCTTCCACATATGGGCCAAATTCTAACAAATTTTACTGTCTGTAGTCAGGTGTCACCGTGTCAGCGTGCCCGATGAAGAGGACCCCGCAAAGCCTCTGATTTCCTCTGTTGCCTGCTGCAAAATGAACACGAGAAAATAAGCTGAAGATATTTTTACATAATTAGTATACAGATGGGACGTCGAGCAATTCTACCAGTCTCACCTGGGTTGGTGGCGGTGGAGCGGACGCAGTGGGAGCCGGTGTGCTCCGGATTGCAGTCGAAGCACCACTGACCGGCGCCGCAGTCCGCGCTCGTCGAGCACTTGTCGCCTACCTGAATTCAAATCACACCCAAAAGGCTCAAATTTTAGCAGAGACGATCCTGTGGTGTTGATGGATTGAGAGAAAATCTCTGGCGGAGATGATCCTGTGGAGTCGATGGATTGAGAGAAAATCTCTAGCAGAGACGATCCTGTGGAGTTGATGGATTCATAGAAAAGAGAGATTTGATCACAGTTCTTGCCGGCATCCTACATTGGCAGTTGCAGCTCTCAAGAGTCCAGCCACAGCTAGAACTACTAGTGATGCTGCCGCCGCAGAAATGGCCCCCCATCTGTAAACTAGATAACGCCATGAACGATTGCTCAGAGGCCCCAAGCAACTGAAGAATCAACGCTACGGAGACTTGTTGAGGGTTGCAGCATTCAGCAGAAACACATCTCCTAATTAATGCAAAAAAATACAATGCAGATTTGAGAACTCCAATAGGCGCGATTCTCCCTGCAATTGTCTCCCTGTTGCTAACAACTGGAGCTTTTAAAATTTGAGACTCATTTCAGTGGGATATTATTTTTGTCGACATGCTTGCTAACATAGTTTGGATTGCAAAAATGTCAAAAGATATCGAAAATATCACATTCCAAAACGAATTTCATCACGTTTACATAAGGCAAGCTTGTGTGATTTTATGAAGATCGAAAATAGAATGCGTAAAAGCCATTCAAGAGTTTGAGCTCATTCAGGCCCTGATCATTCGTACAGATTGGGTTGCAAAATATCAAAGACATAAAAAATTATCACATCCCAAAATGAATTTCAGCGGGTTTACATTTGGCAGGTTGTGCAACAATGATTTTGTGAAAATCAAAAACAAAGTGCGTAAAAGCCATCCAAGAGTTTGAGCAATCATTAGTAAAACCGTGTCTCTCTCAGAAGAAAGCCTTCTTTTCAAATACCAGTTCATAATCAGGCATTTAATCCAAACGAACCACCGAAAGCAGAACAAAGACAATTGCAAAAGCTTTAAGAACAGCAGAAGTACGCAACAGCAAAGAGAGGTCATGAAGAGTATTGGGCAAATTGAGGCTCACTTATTCATTCATTCATTCATTCCATAGTTCATCCAAGTTTGTAGACACAAACTACTAGACAACATCACGGTAGCAACAAACAAAAGGACTACACAGGACACGCTGCCAACTCCAACGGAAAACACAGAAGGCACCGGACTTGTGAAACCAGACGCAGAAGCCACTCCATGACCAGACACTCACTGACCACCACGGAGACAGAGCACCAAGTGAAGGGTTGATTCCTTCTGGATGTTGTAGTCCGCCAGAGTGCGGCCATCCTCAAGTTGCTTACCAGCGAAGATCAGACGCTGCTGGTCCAGAGGAATACCCTCCTTGTCCTGGATCTTGGCCTTCACGTTGTCGATGGTGTCAGAGGACTCAACCTCAAGCGTGATGGTCTTGCCGGTGAGGGTCTTGACAAAGATCTGCATGCCACCACGAAGGCGGAGCACCAGGTGGAGAGTGGACTCCTTCTGGATGTTGTAGTCTGCCAGAGTGCGGCCATCCTCAAGCTGCTTACCAGCGAAGATCAGGCGCTGCTGGTCCGGGGGAATGCCCTCCTTGTCCTGGATCTTGGCCTTCACGTTGTCGATGGTGTCGGAGGACTCAACCTCAAGCGTGATGGTCTTGCCAGTGAGGGTCTTCACAAAGATCTGCATGCCACCACGAAGGCGGAGCACCAGGTGGAGAATGGACTCCTTCTGGATGTTGTAGTCAGCAAGGGTGCGGCCATCCTCAAGCTGCTTGCTCATTTCCTTATTTGCTCAGTTAGTCATTTTATATCATTCCCTCATTTTAATTTGCTAAGTCATTCTTCAGTTTTCAGTTTGTCTCATATTTTCAGTTTGTCATTCTACCAATCTTATTTGCTCAGTCATTGATCATTCTCTCAGTCTTATTCTTAGTGTCCATTAATTGTCAGTCATATTCATTCATTATTCAGTATTGTTTGCTCAGTCTTATTCTCAGTCTTCCATTAATTGTCAGTCATTCAGTATTTAGTATTCAGTCTTGTTTGCTCAGTCGTATCTCAGTAATTCAGTTTTCGTCCTCATTTATTATATCATTTTTTATTAGATTTTGCTTAGTCTTTCTTGATTCAGATTTTCTCATTCATTGCTCAGTTCAGTTATTTGCTTCTCTCAGTCTCTGCCCGGTTTTTTACTCCTCATTTATGCGTATTTATTTGCTTCTCTCAGTTTTTCAGTTCGTATCACAGTCACCTAGTTCTTATTTCGTTTCTTTAGTTTCTCAGATAAATTTTCTCATTTCTGTGTCTTGGTTCTTCGATCTTCCTACTCAGTTTTTGTTTAGTCTCGCGGTCATAATGTTGTTCTCGCTCTCTTAGTTCTTTGTATTTAGGAGTGATATTTTAAATCAGTGTTAACTTCAATCTGTCTGTAGCTCATTCTATACATCAGTGATAACAACAATCTGTCAGTTGTCAAGTTCTTTATTAGCTTGTGAGTTCTACGACACACATTGCTAACAGATTTTTGTTTAATTGCTTGGATTAGCCTTTTCAGCTATCATTGTTAATTTGTGTGCAGGGGCCACAACAAGCTTTAAGGTCTTCTGGCATCTAATGTTTGTTGCACCGCCATATATGTACGAAGAAAGAATCAGAGAAAAAGCAGATTTTGTGTTCTTCTCATGGGCATGTGGCGTTCAAAGTACACCAGGTACATCACTTGCATCCCTCACCAGTTTCTGGATCGTGTCTTCCTCACTCCCCTCCATTACTATTCCTTTTGCTTTGTTATTTCTTGCTAGATATTCATATCTCCCTTGGTTTCTTCCGTTCTTCTTCGCCCTCTTGGCAGCGTCAGGTTGTTTCTGGATCTGGGGTTTTTTGCCTCGGAAGAATCTTGTGCCGAGGAAGAAGATGGTCGTTGTTTTCCTGTGACCTAGCACATGCGCAAGTCAGGTCCAGGAACGAACCGGAAAGTGACCTTTGTTTGCCTGTCAGTTCTGCATGTTGGGCTGAAAATAGAGCCGATCAGTATGATGGGTTGAAAGTAGGAGAAAAAACCGGCTAGAAGAAAAACCGGACTGACATGGGTCTTTTCAGTTTGAGCTGGTCGTGGATTGGAAATGAACAGACAGAGGATACTGAGAGTAATGACGCACAAAAACTGTCTGATACGAATTGTTATTTCAGCGATCTGTTGGTTAGACAGTCCCTTTACTTGCGAATTTAAATTTTGAGAAATGGTATCATATAAGACAATGTATCACTAGATATACACTCTAGCCACGTCTACCTCTACCGCTCATCCCCGCATGACGCGAGACTTGTTATGTGGAGACAATCATCTGGAGTGTTACCCCTGGAACGCCACGTGCAAACTGTTGCATACAACAGTCACCAGAGATGGTGTGAGCTCAAACTTGAGGCGGGATTTTTTTTGACATCATCCGCCTAATTAGTGCCCTATTTAAACCATCACACTCACTTCTCAAATCTAAAACACCATTACCACCACCACCCCCCTCCGAACTTCGTGTCGATATTTGTGGGGGTATTAGACTAGTCCCAATGCTGGTATCTTCAACCATAACTTCATGTCCAACTTAACAACATTTCCTAGGTGGTAGTGAGTTAATGAGGACAGAGAGAATTGGAGTAATAGCAAGTATAATAAGGTACAGTTAGCAGGCTATAAGGATTTAAACAATATAGTTGTGCTTACATGTAGCAGAGGGAAGAGGAGAGAGAAGAGAAGCGGGCTCTCATACAAGAGCTAGCTGCAGCACGTGCTCCTAGGCAATATGTGAGAGTGGAAGATGGGCCATATTTTGATAAAATAGTATTTGCATATAGCCAACTTATTATACATGATGGCTATAAGTTAGCTATATGTGACATGACAATGTCTTATACTCCTAGCCAGCAACGGGCTCTATTATTAGTCATGCTCTAACCCTATTTGGTTACCGTAAAACTGCACAGTAACTGATCCGTTGTGGCTCATCTCCTCTTCCTCGCATTCCCAAGCCTCCTCGTCCAGAACGCCTCCACTCTATATCTCCCTGCCGCCTCCATCTACCTCGCCCCAGTTGCCATCTCTCCTGCCAGTGGCAGCTCCGGCCGGCGGCGCCACCCAGGAGGTCATCCAATCATGGTGATACCCTGAACCACCAAGGAGACGGCGTCAGGCCGTCAGCTACCGCGCCGCTGCAGCAGCTCACCGGCGCCCCGGTAAGCTCCTACGCCAACCCTTCACCGCAGCAGTATATCGGCGCCTCGACAAGCTCCTCCACCAACCCCTCGACACTGTCGCACTTATATCCCCGTGGCATGGAAAGCTCCTCTGTCGCCCCCTTGTTGAATACATGGTGCAATTTTCTGAATCAATTTTCAGCAATTGCAGTTTCAGTGAATCAAATTTTCAAGCAGACAAGTCTATACCTTTTTCTGACCCTGATGTGTGTTGTATGTTTGCTTTGTCCATGTCAGTTTAGTTGATTATGTACAAATACTTGAAATTATCATAATAGTAAATTGAAGGTTGTGGTTTGGAATATAACCTGATTTCAGTTTAGTTGATGTCAGTTTAGTTTTGCTTACAAATACTGTTCAGGAGCTTGTTTAATTTAGTTTAGTTCATCAGCTATCTTTGTAGTTCATGACTATTTGCTAACAATAGGTAGCTGCTAATTCTGGATTATTAGATTTGTGCTACTGTACATTTGAATGGAGATGTGTTATGCTCATGAATCTGATATTTATAACAGAAGGTCGATGTATACTGTTAAAATATAAAGCCTAGCCCTTTCCATCAGTTCGGACTTATGAGATAATTGGCTAGTGCATCAATTCAATATGGTATCAGAGCCAGGAGGTCTCAAGTTCAAGCCCGGCTAACGCGCTATTTAATATAAAAATAGTTGCGCCCTCCCTGCTACTCCACGTCTAAGGTCTTACCGATTGTCCAGCCTAGACGTGAGGGGAGTGCTAAAATATAAAGTCTAGCCCTTTCCATCAGTTCGGACTTATGAGATAATTAGCTAGTGCATCAATTCAATATATACCCCTGCTCCAGAAGGGCTGCTAAGTTTTGGACAATTCCCGCCCATGCATCCTTTTAATTTCCAACCTCTCCAATGCACCATCATGAACAAGGACACCAAAATATGGAGAATTTGCACTTTGTTGGTGGTTCCTCACATGATTTTTTTCAACACCACCGCCACCACCACACTCTAAAGTTTCATCTCCGACTAATCCCGCAAAAGTTGACTTCTTACAATAGATTATATTTGAGTTTTGATCCATGTATTGCTAAATATACTTATAGCATTATAGGGACTATTCAGGAACCACCCTTAAGAGTGCTCTAAATAACTATTTAGAGCACCTTTCCCGGACGTCCTTAATTCCATGTTACCTTCTAAGCCCAACCCACTACGTGCCCGCATTCTGCTCTCTCCTCCGATTCCCCAACCAACTCCCGTCGAGGCCGGCTCCATCTCCAGCCGACGGCGCCCTGCCGCCCTCCACCACCCCGCGCCGGCCCGGCTCCAACCCTGGACGCCGGCGACCTCCACCACCGCGTGCCGCCCCCTGCATCCCCGTTCCTCCCGTCCCACGCGGCCTGCCTCGGACCCTACCAGAACAGCTCCCCGCCGGCCTGCCGCCCGGCGGGAAGCACTCGCCGCCCTCGGCCCTGCCGGAACGGCTCGCTGCCGGCCTGCCTCCCCGCAGGAAGCGCGCACCGCCCTTGGCCCATGCCAGAACGGGTCGATTTGAAGTTCATTTTGTACGAAACATAAGTTCATTTCAAATGTGTCGGAAATTCATATTAAAATGCGTTGGATACTAATTCTTTGTCGGAACTTCGCTTTGAACAAGCCAGAAGTTCATTTTAAACACATCTGAAGTTCACCTTTTACGCGCTGCAAGTTTATGTTTGTGTCGGTTAAAAAAATTCAAATCATAAGAGTGCAAAAAAATGTTCGCAATTTTTGTTGCAATTTCAAACTGCTCTTTAATCATGAATAATTTCATAAAATAGTGAAAACAAAATTATGCGAAATGTTCATACCTTTTGAACGATATATTATTCGCATCGTTCGGGCAAATGGTGGGAAAACCATGACAAAAACGGTGAATAAAATGGGAGTTCAAATCGACCATTCCCGAGGTTCACATTTGTCCTAGCAATAAAAAAATTCCTTTGGGCATAACTTTTTTAATATGTTTTTAAAAAAGAGATTCACTGTCTAAAACCAGGAGTTCGTTTTGAACCTGTCGGATGTTCAGTTCAAACACATTAAAAAAAGGTTGTTAGTTTAGATCAAATCCGAAGTTCAATTTAGACAGCCTGTGAGTTTACACTTAGAGCGACCAGAAGTTTGCTAGCACATATCAAGAGGTTCACGACCTTGTATAAGGAAGTTCATTATGCTTTGTTTTTCTAGGAGGAAATTGTATGCATAAAAATCGTTAAGAATAGCTTCTGTTGGCCAAATCGACCGGCCCCGCATGCAATTGGCAATGATACGAGTCTACTTCCACTCTAGAATGCCGCCACACCCACGTGAGTAACATAACCGTGTCAATTTTGAATCGTTCATCTCGTTTTTCTGTTTTTTCTATTTGCATAATAAATTAAAAACCGTATCTAATTTGGAAAAAGTTTCTGTACGTAAAAGTTGCGCCTTGTCAATATATTTCTAACGCCATATCATTTGTTAAGTTTCAATTAGCCGTTTGAAAGTAATTGACAAAACACTGTCCGCTATATCTAAAATATCAGAAAACAATATTGTTTATCTCTGAAACTGCTCTTAAACTCTAAAGAACTTCGAAAATTTACTAGAGATAGCAAAGTTGCGCATTTGTTATAGTTTTCCAACAGCATATCATTTGCATCAATCCGACCAGCGGTTTAGAATTGGCGGCCGAAAAACAGTACAAAATAGGAGAAAAACGTGAAAACTGAGTGTACTATTTCTAAATTGTTTTAAAACTGTAAGGAATTTGGAAAAGTCGTCCCAACAATAATTATGCGCAATATCCGTAGCTTTCCAACGACGTATCATTTGCATCAATCCGACGAGCGGTTTGAAAATGGCGGCAAAAAAGACAGTACCAAAACGAACAAATTGTCGAAAACTGAGTTTAGTATTTCTAAAATTGTTTTGAAACCGTAAAGAATTGGGAAACCTGTCAGCACGAAAAGGTGCGCAATTTCTCTACCTTTTCAACGGTATATCGCGTGCATCGTTCCGATAAACGGTTCGAAAATTGTGTTGAAAATACTGTCTGTAAAAAACAAAATCCGGGAGTTCCGTACGGAAGTTAACATAGTATACGAACGGAAGTTTAGAAAATGTGCTCTGAATAGTTATTCAGGAACCGGTTCTGAATAGCTGGTTGGTACTTTATTATTTATTATGATCTATCCGAATGTGTGTTGTTATATTTATCTATAGGTGCCGGCAAATAAAATTTCATATTGCTACATGCCACATATAGATCACAAAGTTGAAGTACTATTATAGATCCTACAAAACAATAAATGAAATGTTCTATGTTACCATACCACCTACATAGTGGGTGGTAACATAGACTAGTAACATGCTTACGTGTCCATTATGTTACTACTCTTAGTTACTTCCCATTGTGACTAGTCTTATGTAAAGAATTGCTTGGCTTAAATAATTGATGATGTGGATCTATGTGCTAATGTAATATGCCATTGGTGTTCCAAAAGTTTATTGGATGAAGAAGTTTAGGTCGTAGCCCTTGTTTATGCGCAACCTTGTGACACACTAGTGGAAACCCCCCTCTTGTCCCGCGTTGGGAACCCCTGTACCAGATTTCAATCCGGTACATGGAGGGCGGGACTAGAGACTCCCCCTCTTGTCCGGGGTGGGTTACGACCCGGGACAAGAGCCCTCCACGCGGGGGCAGCGCATAGCACATGTGAGAGGAGCTCTAGTCCCGGGTTGTAAAACCACCCGGGTCTAGAGATGCACCCACGTGGCGGCCTGTGGATTTTTTCGTTCCGATTGTTGTATATTACGAATAATTTGCAAAAAATATGGTTAATTACCTGTAAATCAGAAAAATACATATAGCATATCAAAATATTCGTAAGAGCAAGCTTTATGAGAAAGTCAGGAAATCGGAAGTCGAAACGGAAAGTCGTGAAGACGGGAAAGTATTCGATTATTCGATTACAAATAAAGATCTCATATATAAGAGGGACTAGAACCGTCAACTATTCGATTACATGGAGATCATCAAGCTAGCCACTACTAGAGCCCGTCATCTATCTTGAGATGGCGCCATTGTATATTCCCTTCGGGTCTAAGACATAGTTCATCAAAAAGCCCGCGATTTCCTCGGTGATTGATCGAAAGCGGTCGATCTCCTCATTTCATCATTCTATAAAAGAAGGAAGATTAATATGAATATCAATCATCATAACAAAAATTACGAATGACACACAATATGATGGTTATAAAATGAAATTGCCAATTTATTTGTTCACTTACTTTGATAAATGTCGATCGGTTCCGCTCAGAGACTTCAATGCGAATCGACTTGCAGATTATCCACATAAATTGGTCCCGGATGGCTGCCTATCCAACCACTACACGACAATAGATTTCAACCAAATAATAATCAAGCATCACGATGGTATTGAAATTTGAGTTAAAAAGGATGCGTGAACACCTAGATCATACTACTTACTCTGGGGTATTTATAAGTAAGCTTCTCTAGAAAGTTCCCTTTTACACTCTCTCGGAACCGTTCCCAAACCCTGCCCAGCAAACAGTTATTGAATAAATGAGTTATTAATTAGTTACTTCATATCTCAGGAAAGAAACCGATGTGATACGATAAAGATTGAAATTACCGTGAGAACACTCCTTGGATAAATTTGTGATTCTCTTTGGGCCAGTCCAATGAGTACATGATATCAATTTCGCCTGTATCGACTCGTATGACTGACAAAATGTAATGGGTGCTGCGGACGTTTATATATGTCAGTAACTAATCAGTTACCCTTAATATCGAGTAAGCAAAAATTAACCAATAATGTGTACAAGACAGTAATACCCTTACCTGAAGTTGTAAGGAAACAATATCTTCCCTTTATAATGTTGGTCTCGGAGGGCCATAAACAAGTTTTCCACTGTTTCCTCGTACTTTGTTGTAAACATTTTGTGATTAACTAGGCTTGGGTCGACGAACCCAATCTCAGACTTCCGCCCTCTTTCACATTCATCGCTCTTCATTCTGCATAATACCGTAGTGAGCATAATTAGAACATGCAATGACCGAGCTAAGCTATAGACTTATAGACAATGTTCATCTTTACAGAAAATAAATAAATTGAATCACTTACAGACAATAGGTACTGAGGATGCTCAAGTCGAGGGCGTCAAGCTGGTACATTTGATAGAGTTCTTCAAGTGGAATAGTTTACTGGTTTGTACAACCGCTCAAATGTTCACTTGTAACTCTCACAATGATCATTTCTCGACATTCCAAACTGAACTTCTTGTACCATCTATGCAGTCTTCCCATTTGTGTTGGTAGATCATTGAGCTCATCAGGTGAAACTAGATCCTTCCCGTATACCCAGGGCCATCTACCAGGTTCAAATGTAGAGGAGATCATGAGCAGATTTTCGTTGTCCAGTTGAAAACTGAAATACTAGCTTCTACAGCAAATTGTGCGCGGTGAGCGGGATCATTCTGAAGCGCAGAGTCCATATCAGTGGTCACCTTGAGCGGGGAGATGGACTTATTTGACTGTTGTCCTAGCTGGGCAACATCTCTTCTCCTTTTCACGCCGGAGGGAGCTTTCCTCATTGTACGTACATAGTCATCTGGCCTATTCATCGACCTCTGCGATGGCTGATTAAGAAAACCAAGAGAAAATTCTGTTTGCTCTTCCCTATACGATTCCTTTGGCGGGGTTTTCTTTCTCCTTTATTTTGCACCCTGTCTTCTCCAATCTGCTTGTAGCCAAATTTCGGCTTCCTCTGTAGTACACGGAGGTTCGTCGTAAGGTCTCGGGGGAGGAACTTTCGGTACTTTTGGGAGGGCCTCAAGTCGGCGTTTGGGTGATCGAAAACCCATGGCGGTGGTATTCCTCCCCTTTCGAGCCTTAGCGGGCGGAGGCGGTGGAGACGGCTCAGAAGTCTGCTCAGAAGATGGCTCACGAGTCGGCTCAGGAGACGGCTCACGAGTCGGCTCAGGAGTCGGCTCAGGAGTCGGCTGATGCGGTGACTGACGAGGCGACAGAGATCCAGATGGACTCGCACCGTGGTGGTCATCATAAGTGTCGTCATGTCGACTCGGAGAAGGCGATGGTGGCCTTGGCGGTGTCCAGCCTGGAAACTTGATCATTTTCTTGGGCCATAGAATGAGTCCACCCTGGACATCTCCCAGTTTCCTCTCATCTTCCTCTCCAGGGAAACAAAGGTTGAGTGATTCAAATCCGGGTTCAATGTGATCCACACCGACACGACCATAGCCAGCTGGAATCTCATTGTCACGATACAGTGTTGTAGATTCACAAGTTAAAGCATAGCCGACTGCCGCCTTAATGGATAAGTTTCTCATTGCCTCATGTAGCTCACAAGTTTTCTTCTCAGTGATAAAATCTACGGGGTATGTTTGGTTCGATGGCTCATGAGCACCGACCGTCGTGGAAGCCACGCTGCTTTTCCGTTGAGACGAACCACCTTGCTCACTATCTTGCAGCTGCAACTGATGAGTTGCCCCTTGACTAGCTCGCTCACGCCGTAGTTCTTCTAGTTGTTTTTCCACTTTGCTCAACCGGTCGTTTTGCTCCTGTTCCTTCCTCCTCTTTTGCTCTTTCTCAACTTCTATAAGAGTCACGGTCCTCGGGAAACCCTTGAAGCCACGTCATAGCTCCCCTGCCTTTAACAGTTTCTCCTTTTTCTTTAGTACCGAGGGCCTTCCACAGCACGTCGCGTTCTCTTTCGGGGAAAAACCTTCCCTCATGAGCATCTTTTATTGCATCCAGAATTTTTTGCCGGGGTATAGGAGTTTCTTTGTTTTCATCAACTACCACATCACCTTCTGCGTCATACTCCGCCCCATGAGCAAGCATCCAATTTCTGACCCTACGGGGCCAATAATCTGTAACTGGAGTCTTCCCTTCTTTGCATAGACGGGCCTCAATCTTTGCCCACTTAGGCTCGGCAGCTCTGTAGCCACCTCCACCCAACTTATGGTTATATATCTTCTTTGACGCATTCAACTTATTCTGTGCGATCTTTCCTTGGCTAGTTCTGTCTCCCTGTAATCCAGAAATGCCTCCCAGTGAGCCCGCTGCCTCTCTAGTGTTCCAGTGAAATCTGGGGTTTTCTTCTTGTCGACCCACTCAAGGTATATTCTGTTCTTCCATTTATTGAATGCTGAAGCCATCTTCTTCAGAGCCCAATGCTTGACTTTGTTTGTCATGGCTTCTGTCCTTTCGGGAGTATCCAACACCGGCAGACTGAAAAATCTCATAAGCTTCTCCCAACATACATCTTTGTTTCTGTCGGTGACATAATAATTGCCCCCGTCTGCATCTTTTATCTGATTCCATTCCGAAAGGTTGATCGGGACATTGTCCCTAACAACAACTCCGCATTGATGAACAAACCTATTGCGGACTTTCCCAAGCGGTTGGCCTTCTGCATCGACCGCATCAATGTTGAAATGATCTTTTTCTCTACCAACCCTTTGGCATGGCCTCGTCAAGTAGTTTGTTTCGATGCGGAGGAGGTCTAAAAAGAAGAAATATTTGTTAATATATATATACAAATAAAATTTTATATCTAACAATCAAATAGAGGCTTAATTAATATACCACGCCGGACTGCGGGGGTTCACCAACTATCGCCGGTCGTCAGGTCACCATTCTCGTCGAGCTTCAGAGAGAACTTGGTCAGCCGAAACATGCGGACACGTGGTGGTGAAGCCCGTACTGGGTCATCTCTGTCATCCATGTTCTCCTCTTCTCCGAAGTCGTAATGTCCCTCGTCATCTCTGTGGCGGACGACTGGGACCTGCTGCGTTTGTGCCAGCACCATATCGAGCTTCTCCCAGCCCCCGCCTCTCCAGCCTTGGGATGTCCTCTACTTCCTATCTCATTTCTTTTTTCTATAAGAAATTGAATCACAGTGAACTTCTTCGTAGATTTATTTTTAATTGTAAATTTTCGCTGGAACTCATTTTGCAGGATTCGACGTTATTGGGGGAATTGCAGCCGCCCTGCCAAGATATTGTGCCAATTGGGTTTATCTACTGCTTTGGGGGCCTCAGTTGAAGAAAAGGAACGCCGAAGGTGTATACCATGACGATAAGAGCATCTTCACGGGGGCCTCCAAATGTGTGTCCAGCACCCACCAATTGGGCCTCCTTTGGGGGTGCCGGACATGTGTCCGGGCAACATTTGGACGCCCTCCACCAGCGGCACTCCCCAAAGGCCCACCTCCAAACGCGCCCTAAAATTTGAGCCAACTGCTGAACACCTTGCGCGCATGAACCGCCGCCGGTTCGCCGCCGCTTCATCCGCATTACGACGCTTCATGTGGACTGCATCCGTCGTGTCGATTCGGGTTGCGTTCACACTGCTTGGCACCAATATAACAATCCTCGCGGCCGCACATCGACCTCATTCTTTCTGCCCACAACTCGCTTGCCATGTCGTCGACTGAGAAGAAGACGTTGCTGCCCGATCAGGAGGAGAAGAAGGAGGAGAGTGGTGGTCGATCAGGAGGAGGAGGAGAGGGAGGCTGTGCTGGTCGCCGATCAGGGGCAGCATGCCGTGGTTGCCGCCGAACAACAGCAGGAAGAGGACGCGGCGGAAAAGGACGTTGAGCCCGCAACTCCATCCTCGTCACGCCCGTGGGAACCGTGGTCACCGTGGTCGTCTCGTGCGGCAGGGGCATATGCAGGACCGGCTGTTCCATAGGCCCAGAACCAGAGTGGCAGCCGGGAACTCCTGATGCGTCGCCGGCGGACGACGTGCCTGGGACACCGCCGCCTACGGCTGACTCCGATGACGATGAGTAGTTGTAATAATCGTATGTAAGAATTTGTAGGTGGCTTCAACAGCTGTGGACTCAGACATACGAAGATACTCATTCAGAGCATCCGCGGGTAGCCCGTAAGCAAGGCACCGTATGGCCGCCGTGCATTTCTGAATAGACGAGAACCCAAGGACGTCGGTGCAGTCTCTCTTCAGCTCAAAGTAGTCATCGTATTCCCGAACGCCGTGCAAGATCCTCCAAAACAAGCTCGTGCTCATCCTAAAGCGCCGACGAAATTCATGACGCAAGTTCGTCGGGTTCTCGGCAAAGTAGTCCTGGAACAACAGAGCATGCCCGGTTGCTCTGTTGCGTTCCTTGTTGGGCCTCCGCCCCTTCGATGATCCTCCAAATTTTGGCGCCGCATCTGCCTCGACTGTGACATCTAGAAGTGCGGCCATCATCATCTCATTCTGAAAGTGCATGTTGCCCCCATGCGTGGTTTTGGTAAATAATGACAATCCTTATGGACTATGTTTACATTGAGATATTCTTATAGATCTTGTCCATGGGAAAATATAGGAGTTCATGTGTTGGACTCTTGAAGATGACATGATGACCAATGCTCTATTCAAGGGTTTATATGAAGAATGGTCATGCATAGAGTTGACCTTATTGCAAGTGTGGCTTGGAAAAGAAGATTGGGTGAACAATCATGTTTACCTCCAAGCCATTGATACATCTCCAACGTATCCATAATTTCTGATGTTCCATGCTTGTATTATACCAATTGCTACATGTTTTATATACACTTCATATCACTTTTATGCATTTTCTGGGACTAACCTATTAACAAGATGCCACAGTGCCAGTTCCCTGTTTTCTGCTGTTTTTGGTTCAGAAAAGTACTTCTGTGAATATTCTCGGAATTGCACGAAACAAAAGGCCACGTCCCTATTTTTCCAACACGTACACGAAGTCCGAAGGAGAGACGAAGAGGAGCCAGGAGGCGGCCAAACCACCTGGCGGCGCGGCCCCACCTCCTGCCGCGCCAGCCTATGGTGTGGCCCCTCGGGCTCCACCGACGCGCCCCTTCGCCTATTTATTCCTCAGACGCGAAAACCCTAAAAAAAAGTCAATTTCCAGAAGAGTTCCGCAGCGCCGCCGCCATCGACGACAAGTTTCGGGGGACAGAATCTCTGTTCCGGCACGCCGCCGGGACGGGGAATTGCCCCCGGAGTCATCTCCATCGACTCCACCGCCATCTTCATCGCCGCTGCTGACTCCCATGATGAGGAGGGAGTAGTTCTCCCCCGAGGCTGAGGGCTCTACCGGTAGCTATGTGGTTCATCTCTCTCTCCCATGGTGTGATCTTTATGTGATCATGTGTATTGCTAGTATCGCTGAATACATTAATAATGTTTATGCTACTCAAGTGATTTTGTCTAGTTTCTGGAGTCATTGTGACAACACGGTATCAAGGTGACAGTGTGGGTACTTGTGTGACTCTATGAATAATTTAGACATTTATCATGGCTTATTCTTGGGAATTGTGGTGTTTGTTTACTCAGACTTTGAGGTGTGCTTTTGCAGCCCTACGCATAGTACTCTTGCTTCATCAAGAAGGAGAATAATCCCGAGTAGTATTTACTTGTGTTCAGTTGTGCTAATCTAGTTGAATATGTAGATGTTACTCTTTATCTATTATGCACTCTAGAGGTTACTTTAATATGAACTCCGGTACTCTCCACGGTGTAAAGGTGACAGTGTGTGCACCGTGTGTGATCCTTTATGACGTTGTGGCGCTTGTTTACTCCGGCTTGAGGTGTGCTTTTGTAGCCCTACACAATGAATGGTGTTTGTTATCCAACAAGAGAGTGTTTAAGAGTAGCTTTTACTTATTCAGTTATGAGATCATTGTTGAGAGTGTCCACTAGTGAAAGTATGATCCCTAGGCCTTGTTTCTAAGCATTGAAACACCGTTTACAACAAGTTCTGCTACATGTTTGCTTGCTGCCATCTTTATTTCAGATTGCAGTTACTACTTATAATCATCCATATTACTTGTATTTCACTATCTCTTCGCCGAACTAGTGCACCTATACATCTGACAAGTGTATTGGGTGTGTTGGGGACACAAGAGACTTCTTGTATCTTAATTGCAGGGTTGCTTGAGAGGGATATCTTTGACCTCTACCTCCCTGAGTTCGATAAACCTTGGGTGATTCACTTAAGGGAAACTTGCTGCTGTTCTACAAACCTCTGCTCTTGGAGGCCCAACACTGTCTACAAGAATAGAAGCACACGTAGACATCAAGCTATTTTCTGGCGCCGTTGCCGGGGAGGTAAGGTAAAAGGTATTCACATCCTCTGGCTACTAAGCTATTTTCTAGTATGTTGCTAGTGTGTGAGTGCTCGAAGTTATTTCCTTTAGATTCTGCAATTATTCTTTTTGTTTCTTGTTTTTATTTTCACTAGTTAGGCTTAATGGAAAACAACAAAAAAATTAGAGATCTTTATGAACTTTATATTGAATTAGGACATGATGCTTTTGAAGAGAAAATTAAAAAACCTATGGAGGCTTGTTTGCATGATGGTAGCAATGGTATTACTATAAATTCTTTGAACACCATTATTGCCAATGCTATGGAAAAGTCTAAGCTTGGGGAAGCTAGTTGTGATGAATATGATATTTTTAGTCCCCCAAGCTTTAAGGAGGAAATTTGCTTTGATGATACTTTGCCTCCAATATATGATGATTATAATCATTGTGATATTTTCAGTCCACCTACTATTGAGGATATAGTTTATGTTGATTATGATATGCCTCCTATATATGATGTTTACAATGATGAATATGATATTCTCAGTCCATCTACTATTGAGGATAAAAATCATTTGATTATTCTATGCCTCCAATTTATGATGATTACAATGATGGATGTGATACTTTTACTCTCACTATTATTAATGATTATGTTATGTGGAGAGTAATGATACTTTTATGCATGTGGATCATGATAAGAATGCTCTATGTGATAGCTATATTGTTGAGTTTATTCATGATGCCGCTGAAAATTATTTTGAGAGAGGAAAGTATGGTTATAGAAATCTTCATGTTACTAAATTCTTCTCTTTATGATGAATGTTTTGAGCTTTCTCTTGATTTGCTTTTATTTGCTGGGTACTTTAAGACCTACTGGTCCTTATGAGAGAGGGAGACACGATTTCATATATCACAATAATATTAAGTCTTCTCTCTTTATGTTGAAATTTTTGAAGTTACACTTGTTTTGCTTTCTATGCTAGTCACTTTGTTCTTCATTGACTTGTTTTCTTACAAGACTCCTATGCATAGAAAGAGTGTTAGATTTAAACATGTTTTATATATGCTTCTTGATGCTCTTTTTATGTTTCAACTCTCATCTTATGTGCATCATAAAAATCACTATGCCTAGCTAAAAGGCTTTAAAGAAAAGCGCTTATGGGAGACAACCCATTGTTTTTATTTTCTGTTATTTTTGTTTTCTTTTGTTTTGAGTCAAGGTTTTGTTACTTCTGTAGCAACTCCTTTGTATCTTTATTTTATTGCATTGTTGTGCCAAGTAAAGTCTTTATTGAAAGTTGATGCAAGATTTGGATTTCTGCGCAGAACAGATTTTTAGCTGTCACGAATTTGAGCTTTTCTCCCTGAGAAAATTCGAAAAATTCTGAAAAAATCACGCATCTTCCTCAGATATGTACGCAACTTTCATTATTTGGCCAGATCCATCTGAGCAACTTAAGTGCCTCGAAAAAATTCGTCTTCACAGACTGTTCTGTTTTTGACAGATTCTGCCTTTTGTTTTGCATTCGCTCTTTTACGATGTTTGTGTGGATTTCTTTGCTCCACAAAGCATTGGTGGCTGTAGCTAATGTCCAGAAGCTTTGGGAATGATTGTATCATTACAGAATATGAGAATTTTTGATTATGCACTAACCCTCTAATGAGAACTGTTTGAGTTTGGTGTGAAGGAAGTTTTCAAGGATCAAGCGAGAAGGGTGATATTATGTGATCAAGAAGAGTGAAAAGCCTAAGCTTGGGGATGCCCCCGTGGTTCATCCCAACCATATTCAAGAGACTCAAGCGTCTAAGCTTGGGGATGCCCAAGGCATCCCCTTCTTCATCAACAACTTATCAGGTCATCTCTAGTGAAACTATATTTTAATTCTTTCACATCTTATGCGCTTTACTTGGAGCGTCTGTGTGCTTTTATTTTTGTTTTTGTTTGAATAAATTCGGATCCTAGCAATCCTTGTGTGGGAGAGAGACACGCTCCGCTTTTTCATGTGAATACTCATGTTCTTCACTTATATTTGTTGAGTATTCTTAACTAGCTACTGCAGTGCTTTTAGCTCCTGTTTTTCATGCATCTCTTCGAGCTGTTAGCACTTGTTTATAAACTCTCTTGCTGCATTATATTATCATTTGGAGAGTTTATGTTTAAATAAATTGATTGGTGTTTGTTTGGAAGAAAGAAAATGCTACATGTAGTAGTTGGTATTGGAAAAGACATATGCATCTTGTAGATCATTGTCTTGTTTCGTTTGATGACTTTGCAATTGTTTTGAGCTCTCAAGTAGATCATGTTTAAGCTCTTGCATCATGTAGTTAAAGCCTAGTAGTGGAGAACTACCGTAGAGCTTGTTGAGACTTGGTGCATATTTGTTTCTCTAAGGTCTAGATATTTTCTGGTAAAATGTTTGAGCAACAAGGAAGACAGTGTAGAGTCTTATAATACTTGCAATATGTTTTTATTGATCTTGCTGTACCGGTTTATACTTGTGTTTGCTTCAAACAACCTTGCTAGCCTAAACTCTGTACTGAGAGGGAATGCTTCTCGTGCATCCAAACCTTGAGCCAAAACCCATGCCATTTGTGTCCACCATACCTACCTACTATGTGGTATTTCCTGCCATTCCAAGTAAATACTTCATGTGCTACCTTTAAACTATTCAAAACTTTATTACTCCTTATTTGTGTCAATGTTTTATAGCTCATGAGGAAGTATGTGGTGTTTTATCTTTCAATCTTGTCATTTACTTCTGACAGACTTTCACCAATGGACTAGTGGCATATACATCCGCTTATCCAATAATTTGCAAAAAGAGCTGGCAACGGGGTGCCCAGCCCCAATTAATTACAACTTTCATTAATAATTCTCTTCACATGTTTTGCCCTGATTTATCAGTAAGCAACTTAATTTGCAAATAGACACTCCTCCATGGTATGTGAATGTTGGAAGGCACCCGAGGATTCGGTTAGCCATGGCTTGTGTAAGCAAAAGGTTGGGAGGAGTGTCATCATAAAGAAACTAAAATACATGTGTAAACAAAAGAGAAGAGGGATGATCTACCTTGCTGGTAGAGATAACGTCCTTCATGGGAGCCGCTCTTGAAAGTCTGGTTGACAAGGGGGTTAGAGTGCCCACTACCATTCGTTGACAACAACAAACACCTCTCAAATACTTATTTTTGCTCTCTATATGCTTTCGAAAACTTAAAAAGCTCTAGCACATGATTTAATCCCTGCTTCCCTCTGCGAAGGGCCTATCTTTTACTTTATGTTGAGTCAGTTTACCTACTCCTTTCTATCTTAGAAGCAAACACTAGTGTCAACTTTGTGTGCATTGATTCTTACATGTTTACTTATTGCACTTGTTATATTGCTTTATGTTGACAACTATCCATGAGATATACATGTTACAAGTTGAAAGCAATGCTGAAACTTAATCATCCTTTGTGTTGCTTCAATGCCTTTTACTTTGAATCTATTGCTTTATGAGTTACCTCTTATGCAAAACTTTTTGATGCTTGTCTTGAAAGTACTATTCATGAAAAGTTTTTGCTTATATGATTCATTGTTTACTCTTTATCTATTGTTAGCAAACTATAGACCATTGCTTTGAGTCACTTCATTCATGACATGAGCCTTGCAATATTATGATCAAGATTGTGTGAAAGCATGTCTCCTCAGAAATTATTTGTTGTTATCGTTTTACCTACTCGAGGACGAGTAGAACTAAGCTTGGGGATGCTTGATACGTCTCCAACGTATCCATAATTTCTGATGTTCCATGCTTATATTATACCAATTGCTACATGTTTTATATACACTTCATATCACTTTTATGCATTTTCTGGGACTAACCTATTAACAAGATGCCACAGTGCCAGTTCCCTGTTTTCTGCTGTTTTTGGTTCAGAAAAGTACTTCTGCGAATATTCTCGGAATTGCACGAAACAAAAGGCCACGTCCCTATTTTTCCAACACGTACACGAGTCCGAAGGAGAGACGAAGAGGAGCCAGGAGGTGGCCAAACCACCTGGCGGCGCGGCCCCCTCCTGCCGCGCCAGCCTATGGTGTGGGCCCCTCGGGCTCCACCGACGCCGCCCCTTCGCCTATTTATTCCCCAGACGCGAAAACCCTAAAAAAAGTCAATTTCCACGAAGAGTTCCGCAGCGCCGCCGCCATCGACGACAAGTTTCGGGGGACAGAATCTCTGTTCCGGCACGCCGCCGGGACGGGGAATTGCCCCCGGAGTCATCTCCATCGACTCCACCGCCATCTTCATCGCCGCTGCTGACTCCCATGATGAGGAGGGAGTAGTTCTCCCCCGAGGCTGAGGGCTCTACCGGTAGCTATGTGGTTCATCTCTCTCTCCCATGGTGTGATCTTTATGTGATCATGTGTATTGCTAGTATCGCTGAATACATTAATAATGTTTATGCTACTCAAGTGATTTTGTCTAGTTTCTGGAGTCATTGTGACAACACGGTATCAAGGTGACAGTGTGGGTACTTGTGTGACTCTATGAATAATTTAGACATTTATCATGGCTTATTCTTGGGAATTGTGGTGTTTGTTTACTCAGACTTTGAGGTGTGCTTTTGCAGCCCTACGCATAGTACTCTTGCTTCATCAAGAAGGAGAATAATCCCGAGTAGTATTTACTTGTGTTCAGTTGTGCTAATCTAGTTGAATATGTAGATGTTACTCTTTATCTATTATGCACTCTATAGGTTACTTTAATATGAACTCCGGTACTCTCCACGGTGTAAAGGTGACAGTGTGTGCACCGTGTGTGATTCCTTTATGACGTTGTGGCGCTTGTTTACTCCGGCTTGAGGTGTGCTTTTGTAGCCCTACACAATGAATGGTGTTTGTTATCCAACAAGAGAGTGTTTAAGAGTAGCTTTTACTTATTCAGTTATGAGATCATTGTTGAGAGTGTCCACTAGTGAAAGTATGATCCCTAGGCCTTGTTTCTAAGCATTGAAACACCGTTTACAACAAGTTCTGCTACATGTTTGCTTGCTGCCATCTTTATTTCAGATTGCAGTTACTACTTATAATCATCCATATTACTTGTATTTCACTATCTCTTCGCCGAACTAGTGCACCTATACATCTGACAAGTGTATTGGGTGTGTTGGGGACACAAGAGACTTCTTGTATCTTAATTGCAGGGTTGCTTGAGAGGGATATCTTTGACCTCTACCTCCCTGAGTTCGATAAACCTTGGGTGATTCACTTAAGGGAAACTTGCTGCTGTTCTACAAACCTCTGCTCTTGGAGGCCCAACACTGTCTACAAGAATAGAAGCACACATAGACATCAAACTATTTTCTGGCACCATTGCCGGGGAGGTAAGGTAAAAGGTACTCACATCCTCTGGCTACTAGGCTATTTTCTAGTACTGTTGCTAGTGTGTGATGAATATGATATTTTTAGTCCCCCAAGCATTAAGGAGGAAATTTGCTTTCATGATACTTTGCCTCCAATATATGATGATTATAATCATTGCGATATTTCAGTCCACCTACTATTGAGGATATAGTTTATGTTGATTATGATATGCCTCCTATATATCATGTTTACAATGATGAATATGATATTCTCAGTCTATCTACTATTGAGGATAAAATTCATTATGATTATTCTATTCCTCCAATTTATGATGATTACGATGATGGATGTGATACTTTTACTCCCACTATTATTAATGATTATGTTTATGTGGAGAGTAATGGTACTTTTATGCATGTGGATCATGATAAGAATGCTCTATGTGATAGCTATATTGTTGAGTTTATTCATGATGCCGCTGAAAATTATTTCGAGAGAGGAAAGTATGGTTATAGAAATCTTCATGTTACTAAATTGCTTCTCTTTATGATGAATGTTTTGAGCTTTCTCTTGATTTGCTTTTATTTGTTGGGGACTTTAAGACCTACTGGTCCTTATGAGAGAGGAAGACACGATTTCATATATCACAATAATATTAAGTCTTCTCTCTCTATGTTAAATTTTTTGAAGTTACACTTATTTTGCCTTTCTATGCTAGTCACTTTGTTCTTCATTGACTTGTTTTCTTACAAGACTCCTATGCATAGAAAGAGTGTTAGATTTAAACATGTTTTATATATTCTTCTTGATGCTCTTTTTTATGTTTCAACTCTCATCTATATGTGAGCATCATAAAAATCACTATGTCTAGCTGAAAGGCGTTAAAGAAAAGCGCTTACGGGAGACTACCCATTGTTTTTATTTTCTGTTATTTTTGTTTTCTTTTTGTTTTGAGTCAAGGTATTTGTTACTTCTGTAGCAACACTTTTGTATCTTTATTTTATTGCATTGTTGTGCCAAGTAAAGTCTTTTATTGAAAGTTGATGCAAGATTTGGATTTCTGCGCAGAAACAGATTTTTAGCTGTCACGAATTTGAGCTTTTCTCCCTAGAGCCAAATCGAAAAATTCTACAAAAAATTACGCATCTTCCTCAGATATGTACGCAACTTTCATTAATTTGGGCCAGATCCATCTGAGCAACTTAAGTGCCTCGAAAAAATTCGTCTTCACAGACTGTTCTGTTTTGACTGATTCTGCATTTTGTTTTCCATTGTTGGACTATCATGTTTCTCTGCATGATCTTGTAAAGCTCTTCGTTGTGATTCCAACGAGCCCGAGAACATCAAAAACGGAGTTCGGATGATCAAGATATCTTCGTTTTCGTGTTGAGTGTTTCTGCAGTTTTCTGAGGGCGGAAGTTCCTGTTTTTGGCCGGAAATTCCGGCCGTCCGGAAGTTCCGGCCAAACTTCCGGGCAAAGTTCCGACCGAGTACAAAGAGCATTTTTAGTCGATTTTCTGGGGTCCGGAAGTTCCCGGGCGGAAGTTCCGGCCCCAGGACCGAAAGTTCCGGCCTAAGTGAGCATGCAACGGCTATTTCGGTGGGAGGGGCTATAAATACCCCTCCCCTTCTTGAACCTTTGGAAGCACATTTTCCCCTCTCTCTCCCACCATTGTTGACCATGGAAAGCTTGCCCATCTCCCAATTCCTCCCATGATTCTTGCATATCTTTGAGGGATTTGAGAGAGGAGATCTAGATCTACATTTCCACCAATCCATCTCTCCTCTAAGTGAGGGGAACCTACTAGATCTTGATCTTGGAGTTCTTGGTGCATCTCCTCTTTGTTCTTCCTCTCTTATTTCCCCATAAGCATTTGTTGCTTTGTTGGAATTTGAGAGTGAAGGATTTGAGCACTTGTGCTCTTGCCTTTTGCATTTGGTGCATCGGTGTGCTCTCCACGAGGATTCGTGGAAGTTGAAAGCTTGTGAACTTGTTACTCTTGGGTCTTTGGACCCTAGACGCCCGTGTGGTGGTTGGACCTTTGTGGTCACCTGTAAAGCCGTTCGGGAGCCCCCAATCCCATTGTGGGTTGTGCCCCGGACTGTTGTTGAAAGCCGTTCGGAGCCCCCAATCCCATTGTGGGTTGTGCCCCGGATTGTTGTTGAAAGGGTCCGGATTCCGCCTCGAAGGATTCCGATAGTGGAAGGTGAACCAAGCCTTTGTGGTGCGGTTCATCGGAGAAGAAGCTGAAACCTTTGTGGTTGTTGAACCGTTGTGTCGGTTCACACCTCTTAAACGAGACGTACTCCCTTAACAAGGAGAAACTCGGGAATACATCATCGTCTCCACGTCCCTCGGTTATTTCTATACCCGAGCCTTTTACTTATGCAGTTTATATTGTGATATATCCTTCGTCCTTGAAGTTTTCTATAGCTATCACCGTGTTGTTTGTCTTGCTTAGCATAAGTTGTTGATGCACATAGGTGAGCCTAGTTTATTTAGGTTGTCGGCTTGTTAATTTAAACACCTAGTTTTATTCCGCATTATCAAGCCTAAACCGGAAAAGTTTTAAACCGCCTATTCACCCCCTCTAGGCGACATCATTGTCCTTTCACATTCTCCTCTGCGTCGGCCAGAAGAGCGGCATCCTCTGCCATCATTTCAAAAAACATGACCTCGTCGTCATCGTTGTCCATTGCATGTTTGACGAATCAACGAAGTCACCCTATCAACCAATGGTCAAACAGCTTGCGTGCGCGGCGGGAGGGAAGAATAGGCATACCCGAGCTCGAACTAGATGCGCCGGCGCTAGACGAGGCCGGAGACCAGCGACGCGAGACGGGCCCTAGCGCTGCGCCAAGGTCCCCTAGGTGCGAATCAAGCAGGCGGCGACGAGAGTGGCGGCGATGGTGCGAATTGCCGGCGAGAGGAACAAAGGAGAGGCTGTGGGGGGCGAATGACTCAGGGCACGGGCACGCTGTGTGTATGACGGGCGGGCCAGCGCTGTCAGGGCCATGCCCGCGGCAATGTCCGGCACCCCCATGAGGGCCTCCAAACTTGGAGGCCCTCATGGGGGTGCCGGACACAAAATCGATCGGGGCGAGGCTTTTGCACTACCAAAAATCCGGTGATCCATGACGTTTTTTCTGCGACGTTCCGATAACGTCGTGTGTTTCGTCGAGGTGGGGCGAAAAAGTTGATTTTGCTCGCGACGTTTTGCATTGTTTGTTAATGGGCCGCCTGAGCACGACGTTTCGTGCATTTTACGTCGTGGATATTCGTCCCCGGCCCACTAGCCCAGTTGGAGGCCAGTTTGATTCGACGAAACGTCCCGGATTTTCGTTGCACGAGCATACTGTCCTGATTGACTAGTTTTCTTTTGTTGGTTTGGGTACCTTATCACATGTTCCATGCGATCTGATTGACTAGTTTGTGTTCCCTTTGTGGTAGAATTTACGGATCAACACAACAGAATTACGGAACATAGAGACATATAATTCTTTAGATATTTTCGACTTGCTAAACATGAATATATACTGTATGGCCAAATTCCCATCGGTGTCCCGCCCAGCGCCACCGCTTCCCGCCTCCGTTTCCCGCGCAACCGGTCCGCTATAAAAAGCAGACCCTGCGTTGCCGCCACTTCACAACTCCTGCTCGCCGTCGCCCACACCAGCCACGCTGTCGCTATGCCACGGGAAAACGTGCCACCGGAGGAGAATGGATCCCCCGGGACAACCCATTGGTCCAGGCCATGTGCACGCGCCGGGGCGGTGCCAATGACGACGGGGAGCTGGTGGAGACGGAGGACGAGCGTGCCCGCTCCATCGTGGCCGCCGAGCAGCAACAGCTGTTCGCCAAGGTGGAGAACGCTGTAGCCTCCTTAAAAGCCGTCCACCGTGAGCTCCGCGAGGAGCTGGACGCAGCGAGGCAGAAGGCCAAGTAGCAGCTGAACGCACAGGCGGCGTCGGCCGAGCAGCAGCAGCAGCTGAACGCAAAGGCGGCGTCGGCCGCGCAACAGCTGGTGGTCGCCCAGGTGGAGAACGTGGTAGCCTCCTTACAAGACATCCACCGCGAGACCTGCAAGGAGCTGAACAAGACGAGACATCAAGCAAAGCAGCAGGCGTCCAGGAAGTCAGAGCGCAGAGCGCGTCACCGGGAGAGGCGCGTTCTCTCACGCTTAGCAAGGGGGAACAACGAAGAGGAGGCTGGCCGTAGCGGCATCTAGTTAGTTTAGTTTAGGTTAAGTCTAGCCACCTACCGCCGTTTAGATTAAGTTCTAGTTTAAATTTCATATTAGTTGTATCAAATTTCGAACAAACCACTGTCCTGAATTTAATCAAATCGTCGAAAAGTGCGGCCGCGCAAATATAGCACATTACATAATAGGAATCAACATGGCAGAATTACGAAACATATATAGACATAAACTTCCTTATATATGTTCGACTTGCTAGACATAAACATAGACTGTATGACATGTAGGCCCCGCATCTTCGGGATCCCCCTGTCAGTGATTTTGTGGTAGTCTTGCCTTATGGGATCCACGTCCGTGTGCGTATAGCCACGGTCGAAGAAGTAACTTTAACTGTAGGTTCTTCGCCGTGACCTTCGCTGACTGGCCGCCACGAATGCTAGCTCCCGCTGCACAACTCGTCAGACATATCCGTTGAGCTAGCCGTTTGTGCCATCGTCCCCCCTTATTTCAAACCCCAGCCAGAGCTGCCCCGCGGTAAATCTGCTGCCATGTCGACCGCGAGCTCATCCCGCTCTGTTCTGCGCCGCCGCTGCCCCTTCATCCCACGCATTGCCTGCCCTGATTGTGGTCAAACCGTCATTGTCAAGACCTCCCGCACTGAAGAGCACAAGGGCTGGGTCTTCTACAAGTGCGAGAGGCATGGGCTTAAACCGCCGGAGGTAGGTGTTCAAACATGAAGCTTTTGGTGTGATTTCTTGGTCTTCTCTTCTTAATTTTGTCTCTATCACTGTCCGCTGGTTAGTGTTTAACTGTACATTTTTTGTTCAATTCATAGCGTCGTGTGCAACTTTTTCCACTGGGAGCTCGAATATGTGCTCTACTTGATCAAGTACAACCAACTGACATGAAATGATGCATTCCAAGCTACTGCATGGGCAGAGGAAAGGAGGGACGAACTACTCCTAAGGGAGACGGCACGTCAAGCTACCGTTCCTGGACAAGATCAGCTGGTGATAAACATGCTTAAAGAGGTTTTGCTGCTGTTGAAACATGCAAATCTCCTTCTGAAGACTGTACTTGGTTGCCTTGTGCTTGTAACTCTATTTCTGAAGAAGTGAACATTGTATGCAGTGTTAGAACTGAGTGTAGCAGTATTAGAACTGAAAGTAGCACCGTGTAGTAGGTGTTAGTACTGAATGTAGCACTATAGTAATGAATGCAGTTGCAGAACGACTGAATAATTAATGTAGAAGGTGATAGAACTGAATGTAGCATTGTTCCTGGAAACCATCTCTGCCACGCGCCGGTGTCGCTTGGAGCTCACACCTCACTCCTCCTGTCCTGTCGTCTCGGTTTCTCCGGGCTGGGGGAAAACATCCCGGCGACGGCGAGTCGAGGGGCGGCGCGAGTTCAGCGGCGGCAATCGGAGTCGAGCAAGCGGGCGGCGATGCAAGGCTTGCAGTCGCAATCGCAGGTAAGGGCGTCGATGGAGGATGGAGGATGGGGTGGTGCGGGTTCACGGTCAAATAGGCGACCGGCGGCCCGATTCATGACTACTGCAGCGGCGAAGGATTGGATTTCAATCCAGTAGGTGTTTGAGCAGGCGTGGCAGCGTCACGGCTACAACATTGCTGCGGGTGACGGGAGCAGCTCGGGCGGGAGCGCATCGAGCAGCATTTCACCACGCTCAACCCCGAGCCTAGACTTGGAAGTAGCGTTGAGCCTAGAGGCTTTCAGTCTAGTTGCCGGGCTAGCGGAGGACAGATTGGTGTGCTCAGAAATTCTCTGGGAGATGAAATCGAGCTAGAAGAATCAGCTACAGAGCCATGGCGTTCGGAGGGTAGATTGAGCTGCATTCTGTAGATAGCAAGTTTGGTGAATTTTGTTAGGTGCCTGAAACTCTTTCAGGCAGTGTTTGCCCAGCATTGGGAGCGTGTGTGGGAGTTCTTTTGTGAAATGGCCATGTAAGCACTATGTCGAACACTTTTGGGGCGTGCCCTAGACGTGCTCTAGACGTGACGTGGCACGTTCCGGTAGGTGAAACCTTGTAAACAGTATGTAAACTAGCTGGGTGGCCCGCGCATTTGCGCGGCTAGATTTCTGACTTTATCTTCTGAAATATATTGTCTTTCAACTATATCACCTCAAACTGAACTATAATTTTGAATTCAACAGTAACTATACATCAAAGAAGTGAACTGAAAGTGCGAAGTCCCGAGAATTGCAGACATATTTAAGTGATTGTTTATACCTATGTGACTGTAAAATATGGATGCTAAGCCATTATAGAGTTTCATGAAAATATTCGTATTTTCCCTCCTTTGTCCACTGATTCTCTTCTGTTTGTGGTTTATTGTTCAACAATATTCTGTTGAGAAATCCCCGACTAAGAATTAGATCCAAACATCATTGGCTTGTTATTACTTGAACGCACTGGCGAAAAGATTAATATAAAAGAATACTTGATAGACATATATATGCTTATGGACTATAGGTGTGTGATGTAAGTACGTCCAAAAGTTTTAGTATTGTCTTACAAATGTGTCCTTTGTCTTGTATATATTCATGTTCTGACATGAATTTTTGTACCACCTCTTTCTACGAAATCTATTATATAGCTCAATGCATTACTACGTTTGTGTTTTAAAATTTTAAAAATACATATAAGATGATGTGTAGCAAGAAACAGGATTTTATTTCGATATTAGCAATATTTCCATTTACTGTATTCAATATTTTCTAAGGATCGTTTTGTGGTGAAAACAGAAGATTAGCGGTGCTAAGATCTGCTTGCTGCATGCCACCATAGATTATGCCATACAAATATTCAGTTCTATCTTCAAATCCTCATCCCTGGTGTGTACCTTACATCAGGGACGGAGACAAGGGGGACGAGGGGTGGCTTGGCCACCCCATGGTTCAGATTTTGTGACCATTACTAGCCATTAGAGCTCTTAATTCTTAGTAATTTGGTCAAATCCCCTCCTCATGAAGTTTATGACATTAAAGCTATCTATTTAGCCCCCCTCAATGTCACAGGCTGGCTCCGTCCCTGCCTTACATCCACGTACTTAAAATTTGTGATATATTCCTCTATGATGCATCAATGGCCATATTTCGGTCTTATTTTTTGATAACTCCAATCATGCTTCCACTCTCATGCTAATGTTAATTTTATTTTATTTGTCAGTTTTTGTATATCACATGGAGTTCGTTAGAGTTTATGCATGGAAACCTCGACAGTACGAATATAAACCTACATTCGAGGCCATGGTGACTTGAATCTATGTGACGTTTTTTCTCCACCATATAACTGTACCTTAACTGAACACATATGAGCTATCGATGGAGTGAAGCTTTCATACAAAAGATCAGGTACTTGGTAGCTGGTACGATCATGCTTAAAACGCTCATACCTTTTGTTTCAAAAAAAAAAAAACCTGCTTGCAGCTAAACATACGCACCATGCATGATTAGTCGACCCCATTACTGTACGATGATATTATCCCTGTAATCCTCCTCCAGTGCAGGCCATGTCCGCTAATACTACTTCCATATCATTCAAAATCGTTGGTATAGTTCAAAACCTGAAGTGTGGTAATAAATCAAGTTAATTTAGGGAGTGAACGCAGGTATGTAGTATGCCGCTGTCGAGGCAGCCGCCCAAGCGTTGTGCGGCGGCCACCGGCGTGATGGCGATGCATGTATACGTACGGTGATGTCACAGTTTCTGCTAATCAATTTAGGAACCTGAAAGCCAAACTAAGCCAGCGTATGTCAGTTGGACAGCCGGAGATATCGCCGTGTTCACGATCGCAGCCGATGTTCTCTGGCCGGACAAAATCGGTCTTGACTGTCTTTTATTCCGGCTTTCAATACAGCATACGTACCTATATGTATCTTAGTGCGAATCCTGGTCATGTGGCTGTTCTGCGACGACTTACATCATCTGGTGCTTCAGGCCTCCGGCGTCCTCTTAGTGCCTCCGGCGAGTATATGACAGGAGATCGCCGCCCGCGAGTCACGAGACTGATAAGTAGGTGATGTCTCAAGATCCTGCCCGTGGCTCTAGCAGCCTTGAAACCGAAAGAATTTAAGTCGGCCGGCCGGCGAAATCTTCTAGTCTTGCACAACCGCAATCACGGATGGAGAAATCTTCTGTTCTTGCATGATCGTAATGGATGTTCTCGGCCAGAGAAAGTCGTTTAGTCCTACTAATCGATTCTGACCCTGCGTGTATCCGGCTTTCTATTCAGAATACGATCAAGCCGCTACGCCATAGGCTGGGTTGCTTTTCGATCCTAGGGAATCTGATCGAAACCTAGCTTGTCGTATACTTTGCTTCCATGGCTCGTTGTAGACTTTATCCAGGAACAGAACCTTCGGATGTATGATTTCATATCTCCGTCCATCGTTGCCAATATATGCACGCCCTGATGTTTGCTAGGGATCGAGTCCATGACTTGCACGAAGGAATACATGGACGCCCTCATGTTTGCTAGGAGTCCATGACTTGCCCGAATATGGAATTACGCTCTTTCCAAAACCGATCTGAGTCGTGTTTTTTTCTTCTTTCCAATAATAGATCTTTTAAATCTGAGCCATTTGTTTTCAAGCGTTTAATCCGAGCCATTAATTGTCTTGTGTTTTAATTATATAATAGATTATTGTGTTCCTTGTTCTTGTGTTCTTGTGGCATTCGCACGCCGTCAAATTGTGGCATTCACAATGTCGAACACTTTTGGAGGCGTGCTCTGGACACGCCCGATTGTGGCAGTCGCACGCCGTCGGATTGAAAACGAGTTGAAACATTGTCAACTAGGTAAACATTAAAATGAAGGTTTGGTGAGGTTTTGGACAATTTCTTGTTGCAAATCACAAACCAGCTCTCTTCACACATGGGAGTTCATAATTTGAGAAGTGAGATTTCATACCATATTGACGCATTTATTGTTTAATATGTATCTAGACCTCGTTTATCAGTTGGAGCTGTTAGTACATGACAAAATAAGACCATGCGCACTGGATTTTCATTTTTTTGATGTTTTTTTGAATATTTTATGATTATTTCAAATTCGATCAAACTCAAGGTCAAATCAACATTTAAACAAGTTTTAAACACCAAAATGAAAAACTAAGCCTGGATCATTCCTAGACACACCAAAATGAAGGTTTGGTGAGGTTTTGGACAAATTCATGTTGCAAATCACAAACCACCTCTCTTCACACATGAGAGTTCATAGTTTGAGATGTGAGATTTCAAACCATATTGAAGCATTTGTTGTTTAATATGTATCTAGACCTTGTTTATCAGTTGGAGCTGTTAGTACATGACAAAATAAGACCATGTGCATGGTTTGGATCATGCCTCATTGTGATATAATACTAACAAACATGAACTCCTTGCACCTACATGTAATTTTGCTATTTTTGGCGTGCATATGTGGTACTTACACGAAGTGCTCGCAAGTTTGTGCTATTCCAAGTAGCAATCCACATGCAGCAAACAAAGTACAATACCCTTTTTTAGAAATTTTCCACATGCAGCATATTTTCAGATTATTCTTACAAGTACGTTCATTTTCTTGGAAGAAAAAAGCCAGAAAATGTAAGACGCACGTGGTCATTTTTGGCACTGACTTATTTTTAGTGTGTTCGTGCCGGGTCCAAAGGTGAGCGGCCGGTGTAGATGGTGAAAGACGTACGTGGTGAGACGTGGCGGCTGCTAGATGGAGGGCGAGGGGTTGGTCTCGGACTTGGTGTAGTCAATTACACGGAGTAGGTCGAGAGGCGAGGCACGGCTACGGTACAGGGGTTTTGATGGACAAGACATATACCTGCCCATTAACCGCGTCTACACCATTAACCGCGCGTGCCCATTTCGTCTCATCTTCCTATGTCACATCACACCGCTCCTTTGTTTTCGCCCTTTTGCTTCTTCTAGTCTTCTCCGCTTCCACTGCAATCCAATCTTCTTCTCCCCCACATCGTCTCCATCGAAACCACAACATGCTTCTCCGAGACCTACAGCGTCACCATCCACAAAGACCAGAAGATCGAGGCGGTCTACACCAACGATCCAGAAGCAATAGCGAGGGTCCTCGACTTGTACAAGAAGTGGTTCGCGGAGGGAGACGCCAAGATCATGGGGCTGGACATGGAGTACAACGCTGACGAAGAACTCAAAGACAAGAGGATGGCGGTTATTCAGCTCGCCATGCGCCGCCATGTACTGGTCTACCAATGCGCCAGGTATGAACAAACTAAGTAATATGCCCACACATGTTGCTGTTTTGAGGGTTTTTTGCTTTATCCCCAGACTGGTAGTGCTACTATTAGTACTAGACGACGCTCAGACTTCTTGCGATTTCACTATTTTGGTTCAGATTTAGGGTAGACAAACGTTCCTAGATCTATTCCTGTCTTAGGTTTTTTTTAGTCTGTCACTGCGATGACACGGATTAGATTCGTGTATTATACGAAGTGTAAAAGGTTTTATGTCATAATTAATAATATGGGAATTTATATTGATTTTTTGTACCACGACGATTGATTTTGAGGTCTGGCATTGCTTCCTAGTAGTTTGTGTAGTTGTACCATGAACATGTAAGAGAATGAAAATGCATATATGTTTTTGTGAATTATGTTCATCGTATTTCTTAATCTTTAGGTGGACTTGTTGATCATATTCCAAATCTTTTAACTAAGCTTACCTCATTTGGTGGACTTGTTGAACATGTAAGAGAATGAAATCATGGCTGTAAATGTAAATAAGCAATATATTTTGAAGGACTATGAACTTCGGTAAATATGATGGTTGTTGTATAGTTGTATACATGAAAATGCATATATGTATTTGTGAATTATGTTCATCGTCTTTCTTAATCTTTAGGTGGACTTGTTGATCATATTTCAAATCTTTTAACTAAACTTACCTCATCCGGTGGACTTGTTGAACATGTAAGAGAATGAAATCATGGATGTAAATGTAAATGTAAATAAGCAATATATTTTAAGGACTATGAACTTGGGTAATTATGATGGTTGTTGTATAGTTGTATACATGAAAATGCATATATGTTTGTGTGGATTCATGTTCATCGTATTTCTTAATCTTTAGGTGGACTTGTTGATCATATTTCAAATCTTTTACTAAACTTACCTCGTTTGGCGGACTTGTTGATCATATACTTGTTTGTCACCTGTGAACTTACATCTTTTAACTAATCTCTATCCATATTCTCTTGGTTATTGCAGTACTGACCATTGGAAGTGTTCATACTGCATTTCTGATTTTCTTCGCCACCGAGGAATCACCTTTGCTACCGTAGACAATACGCAAGACAAGGTGATTTTCCGCCAAACCTGGCCTAGAGTCGTCATTCTAGAAAACTCCTGGATCGACCTACAATGCGTGTACACTCTCCCTGGAAACAACAAGGTTGGCACGGGTGTCATGGCTGCAGACCTAATTGATCCCTGGTACTCCGACATGAAGAAGAAGTTCCCCTTCACGGCTCACGATAACTGGAAGTGCAAACCTCTTGACAAGATCAACAAAGACTACGCCGCCGTTGATGCCTTCGTGGCGTTTGAGCTGTACCGGGTAATTCTGGAGAGGCAAAAGGCTGGAGTGCCAGTTGGACTCAAGTTTCAGGCAAAAGGCTGGAGTGCCAGATGGAGAGCCACTTGGACTCAAGTTTCAGGATGATTCTGATGATTCAGGCACCGATGATCCTGAAGCTTCATCAGATGAAGAAGATTCAGATGAGGACCACAAGAGGCGTAGGCCATTAGTTTGTCCTCTGTCCACGTGTAGCAGCGTTTGCCCAGCGCTGGGAGCGTGTCTGGGATTTCTTTTTTGAAATGGCCATGTAAGCACTATGTCGAACACCTGGGGGGCGTGCTCTGGACGTGGCCTGGACGTGCTCTTGACGTGACGTGGCACATTCCGGTAGGTGAAGCCTTGTAAACAGTATGTAAATTATTGTGTTACTTGGTCTTGTGTTCCTTTGGCATTCGCACGCCGTCAGATTGTGGCATTCGCAATGTCAAACACCTTTGGGGGCGCGCTCTGGACACGCCCGATTGTGGCATTCACACACAGTCGGATTGAAAACGAGTTGAAACATTGTCAACTAGGTATACACTCCAAAAAGAAGGTTTGGAGGTTTTGGACAAATTCATGTTGCAAATCACAAACCACCTCTCTTCATACATGAGAGTTCATAGTTTGAGATGTGAGATTTCACACCATATTGAAGCATTTGTTGTTTAATATGTATCTAGACCTTGTTTATCAGTTCGAGTTGTTAGTACATGACAAAATAAGACCATGTGCACTAGATTTTCTTTTTTTGATGTATTTTTGAATATTTTATGATTATTTCAAATTCGATCGAACTAAAGGTCAAATCAACATTTAAACAAGTTTGAAACACCAAATGAAAAACTAAGCCTGGATCATTCTCCTAGACACTCCAAAATGAAGCTTTGGAGGTTTTGGACAAATTCATGTTGCAAATCACAAACCACCTCTTTTCACACATGAGAGTTCATAGTTTGAGATGTGAGATTTCACACCATATTGAAGCATTTATGGTTTAATATGTATCTAGACCTTGTTTATCAGTTGGAGCTGTTAGTACATGACAAAATAAGACCATGTGCACTGATTTTCATTTTTGATGTATTTTTGAATATTTTATGATTATTTCAAATTCGATCGAACTAAAGGTCAAATCAACATTTAAACAAGTTTTAAACACCAAAATGAAAAACTAAGCCTGGATCATTCTCCTAGATACTTCAAAATGAAGGTTTGGTGGTTTTGGACAAATTCATGTTGCAAATCACAAACCACCTCTCTTCACACATGAGAGTTCATAGTTTGAGATGTGAGATTTCACACCATATTGAAGCATTTGTTGTTTAATATGTATCTTGACCTTGTTTATCAGTTGGAGCTGTTAGTACATGACAAAATAAGACCATGTGCACTGGATTTTCATTTTTTGATGTATTTTTGAATATTTTATGATTATTTCAAATTCGATCGAACTAAAGGTCAAATCAACATTTAAACAAGTTTTGAACACCAAAATGAAAAACTAAGCCTGGATCATTCTCCTAGACACTCCAAAATGAAGGTTTGGAGGTTTTGGACAAATTCATGTTGCAAATCACAAACCACCTCTCTTCACACATGAGAGTTCATAGTTTGAGATGTGAGATTTCACACCATATTGAAGCATTTGTTGTTTAATATGTATCTAGACCTTGTTTATCAGTTGGAGCTGTTAGTACATGACAAAATAAGACCATGTGCACTGGATTTTCACTTTTTGATGTTTTTTGAATATTTTATGATTATTTCAAATTCGATCGAACTAAAGGTCAAATCAACATTTAAACAAGTTTTAAACACCAAAATGAAAAACTAAGCCTGGATCACTCTCCTAGACACACCAAAATGAAGGTTTGGAGGTTTTGGACAAATTCATGTTGCAAATCACAAACCACCTCTCTTCACACATGAGAGTTCATAGTTTGAGATGTGAGATTCCATACCATATTGAAGCATTTTTTAAGTTTTTTTGAATATTTTATGATTATTTGGTTTAACGTTGTCTCATATTTGGTTTTCCTAGTTAGGATTAATTTTATTCCTCGGAAGCTTACTGTAATACTAACTTCATTAAAAGGTCAATTTGTTTAATTAAGCCATCCAACACTTGTCCGACGGCCACAAATATTTCTCACCGCGCGCCCACCTACCAAATTTCGTTGAAAATTTGCCGCCTTCTTTTGCGCGCACAAAATTTCAAACCAAAATTCCCTGCCTATACCCCCTCGTCAAGACGTCCCCTACTCGAATGCCCGTATTCCCCTCCTCCCTCCCCGTCCCTAATTTCCCATCCTTTCCACCCAAACCCTAGATCTGCCTGCATTCCCCTCCTTCCCCCCCTAGCTCGCCATCTAGGTCCCACCTCGCCGTCAAGGTCGCCGGCAAGATCTGCTACCTCGACTTCCAGGTTGCCTCCAATATCTACCTCCTCGTCTTCAAGGTCGCCGACAAGATGTGCTACCTCGACTTCTAGGTTGCCGCCAAGATCTACCTCCTCGTCTTCAAGCTCGCCGGCAGGAACTGCCACCTCGCCGTCAAGATCGCCGGCAAGATCTACCACCTCGACTTCTAGGTTGCCGCCAAAATCTACCTCCTCGTCGTCAAGCTCGTCGGCAAGAACTGCCACCTCGACTTCCAGGTTGCCGCCAAGATCTACCTCCTCGCCGTCAAGCTCGCCGGCAAGAACTGCCACCACGACTTTGAAGTTGCAGCCAAGATGCTTCTTCGCACGCGACAACTAACGGCAAGCTCGCCGGCAGGTTGTCCATCGCCGGCAATGCTTCTTCGCACCGAAGACTAATGGTTCCCGCCGAGAACAGCCGTAAGACAAATCTCCTAAAGCCCGGATGCATTCTTGACATAATACTTATCATCGTTTTGATGCTTGTTTCATGTACATGTTTGTTTAATTACCTGTTCGATGCTTCTTAGCATCTGTTATGTTTGTACCTAACAACTTTGAGCTCTCTATTCATGTTAGAACCACAATGAGTTCTTATGGTCAAAGTTTGCTTATTCTCTAGCATGTATGTCGCTTAAGATCAGTTTTGCGATCCTATCAGTCTTAGTTCCACATAATAGATTACTCATATCCGTCTTTACATCATCACTACTAAAGAACAATCAATACCAGTCATATATTTTAGAACATTAATTATACCCCTGGAAGAAACCTGGAAGTGAGTAGCGTACTTTGTAGATGTAGTATGTTCTTACCAAGTGTTATGTTTGTATCTAACTTTGAGATCTTTATCCATGTTAGTACCACAAACAAAACTTGGTGAAGTTCGCAATCGCAAGCGAGTCAATGCAGAAATAGTTGATGGCACAACACCTGAGACTCCGGTAGTAAAGAGAAAGATCAAACCCACTCCTCTAGCTGTACCTGCAGCCCAACAGAACGAGACAACTGGCCACCACCAGGAGGCAGCCGCCCAATGCGAACAGGGACCTCTCCATGACAAATTTCCAGGCCTGGAAAGGGGCAAGAAGTTCAGACTTGTTATTCCTCTGGGAAGGACAAGGCCAGTGGACCCAAAGATTGCTTCCATCTATACTACAACTTGTTCAGTAGCTGTGAATGTTGTTGTCCCTATCTTCCCCCATTGGAAAGATTACAAGGAAGTACCTAACATATTTTCTAGGTTTGTCCAACACGTCAGCGTAAGTTTTGTAACCCAACTTTCCAGTTCTTTCCATTGCTGTTCATAAAAGTGAAGAATACTCTTTCTTTTGTTTCAGGAAAAAATTGATTTGGACCTCGACGACGTCTGGATTCATGGCTCTCTTCTAATGAATCTCAGGAACCGTACAAGACAAAGACGCCATTACCTGAAGAGCATGTATTTTGACCATGTTGGAGACAAGGCTTTGGTTGTACGAACACCTCCTCATGTAGTAAGTCACATGAGCGATGAACAGTGGGGCAAGTTAGTCGAGAAATGGTCCACGCCCAGGAATGAGGTCGTGTCTTTGTTCACTGAACCTTGCCACTGATTCAATCCTATATTCTGGATTTAACCTAACATGTTCATACTCTTTGTGCAGATAGCCTGTAAGAAAGCCACCTGCATCAGATCGCAAGTCATGTTCCCTCATGCTACAGGATCTCGTAGCTACGAGGTTGGCTGCGACAGGGGGAAAGATACTTTCGAATTGTTCAAAGATACGCACAAAACCAGGCGTGGATTCAGTTAGCCTGTGAAAAGGGCAATTGTAAGTCCCTGATAATTCTGTACATTTTTTGAAGTTACAATGGCAGACTCAGCCATTTCACATATGCTTGTCATCTGATAGTTCATGTACATGCATGCTTACTTGCTTGTCATTTGCTAGTTCATATATCCTTGTGATCTGCTATCTTTAGCTTTGTTCCTTACTTGCTTCTCGTCTGCTATTTTCAGTTATGTTCCATACATGCCTGTCATCTATCCTAGTTTAGCTGTTGTTGCATCTACTCCCCCCGCTCCAAATTAGATGACTTCCATTTGGAGAATTATGGATGTATCTATACTTATAACATGTCCAAATACATCCACATTTATACAAATAGAAGTTATTTAATTTAGAACGGAGGGAGTATGATCGTACATGCAGATCCCTTGTCATTTCGCATCACCAGAAACGTCTGTTCAAAGCTGCACTGTACCCTTATCATTTCATAATGGTTTCCTACTACGCTTGTCATCTGCTAGTCCTGTACATGCGTAGGAAAAATCTATGTTCTGTACATGAGTATATTTCATCCATGTTCCTTAACTGTTTATCATCTGGTATTTAGATCAATGTACCTTACAAGGTAAAGCTAGTTCAGCTGTTATTTCATCTTATGCTTGTACATGCTATATAGGCTGAAATGGAAAATAGGATGGAGCCATCTACTTCAGCGGATGGCACTGTTAAGGAACCTCTTTCTGCTGCTGAAGCTATCGCCGTCGTGCTGTGTAGGGGCAATCGAAAGGCTAATTTCCTAAAAAACATAGGTGTTGTGATACCAAGCCATAAGAGTGGGCCAAAGGTTCAGCTTAAGAGTGGGCCATAGTTTCAGCTTCAGCTTCAGCTTGATTATGAGAAAAAAGGAGGCAGGAACTGGAGTCTGTCGTTGATGAGTACAAGAAGGCGAAGGAACAAGCTGACGCAGACAAGATCAAGTATGAACAAGACTTGAACCGTCTGATCAAGGATCAAGGTTCGTGCAATACACTTATCAAGCAGATGTTGGCTAAACACGCTGATGCTTGAAAACCTCTACAAACTCGTGGCTTTTTGGTAAGTCTGAGGCTTTTTGGTGCCCTTTGTGAGTCTCAAACTGCATGTTGCTGGTGGCCTTTGAGAGGCCGAAAACTGTATGTTGCCACTGCTGGTCAACCACATGTTGCCTGGTGAACTGTAACGTGGCCTTTGTAGCCTGTGCTGGTAGCAAGGCTGAGACCTATAATTCGGAATTTATGTATTTTATGCATGTGTTGTGTTTGCTCTGTTGGGAATACAATTAGGGAAAGAATTTTACATGGGTTTCAGATCGCGAAAATAATCGTTCAAACCTCGTCCCAAAGGAAACGTCGCGCGCATTAACGTCACGTCCTACGTGAGACGAAAATTTTCGTCGTCGTCGAATGACACGTGGTCAAATATGGTGAATGCACGTGGCAACTACCAATTGCATGGCAACGTCGACGGATAATTAACGTCGAGACCACAGATGACGTCATGCTGCGACACTACGACGAAATAAAACTGTCGCCGACAATCCACGTGTCGTTTTGTGGACACCCCATGTGGCGCACTTATTCGTGCTCATCCACGACGACCGTGGAAAACGTCGCATATGTCTGACGTCATCAGATGCCTCGATGTTAAGATTTCGTCGAAATATACGTGACGTCATCTAACGGCGATGACGGCCGTCTGCCACGTGGAACACTCCGGCGACGATAAAAAAATGTCGCAGCGTGTTGGGCCGCATAATGGGCGGGTGACAATTATGTAAACATCGAGGATCCCTTACGACGTTCAGAAGTGCACCGGATCGTCGTAGAATCGTCTATGACTAGAGGTCCCTGACGTTTCCATAACGTCGTGTGAATCGTCGAGGATTGCAGATCCCGACGTTTTGGAGCATGATCACCACGTTATAAAATCGTCCCGGATGGCCGAATTTTTTGTAGTGTTGGGGGTGCCGCTGGTGGCGGTTTTTGGTGTCCGGCCCCTCAAAGGGCCTTTAGGGGGTCGTTTAGAGGCCCCCGGTGGAGATGCTCTAATGAGGTATTGATTTTTGAAACTTTCCCATATATGCAATACCATAGTTTTAGTTTGAAAATAATGTGACCTGTGTAAGAAAAAGTCAGAGCCCTCAAAATTTTGGGGGCTGAGGAATGAAGAGGTTATTTCTTCTTAACATTAAATGCAATTATATTCCCTGAAATTGTCATTAAAAGCTTGTTTGTTCAGATTCCTGTATCATGTCCGGATTTTGGATCCATCATCCATGTGCAATATTTTTATAAATTTTGTCAATCATATGGTAATGTTGGCTGGGACCAAAAATATACATTCCATATTTCTATCTGCTTGGAGGTGCTTGGAAGAACAAAGAATACGGTTTTGTTTTTCTTTGTTCAGTGCTTGCCTCAATCAAGTTAATTCAAAGTGATATCAATTTTTCTGGTTTCAGGTTCGGTGCTGGTTTAGTTTTTTGGAGGATGTACTCATTGGTACTCCAGGCAAAACATGAACAATTGTTTTCTAGGTTCAGCGTTGGCTTATTACTTGCTGACCTTCCAAAACCATTGTAATACCCTGTACTTTTAAAATATATTTTAGACAAAGACGAAAAATATTTGACCAAGATTGATGTTGGTCGACTATATGTTTGCTCAATTCCGAGTACTGACAGACCATGGGGAATTCAATGTATCGAGACCAATAGTTTTTCCTTAGCATGTAAGTCCAGACCTTATCTGAAAGAAAAAGAAACGAGATATGTATTTATACTAGCCCAGACCAGCCGGCTCTCTATCCCCCACCGTACGCCCCTGACCTAGTTCATCCGCCGCCAACGCCGCCGCAACATCCAGTTCGCGTGTATTCGCCGGCAGCCGGCCGGAGCTTTGCCGGAGTGCCGCCCTGCTGTCCTGAAGCTCGTCCATCGCTGGAGACGCTGCAGCTTGTTGGATTGGTTCGATTCCTCTTAGCTGGTCTTGCAGTTTATTCATTCATTGTCTTCCCAGCGAGCTATTTGAGTCGATCTGGGCATGATTCCACCTGTGTACGTCATTTCAGTCTAGAAATCTTTGGTATGGCTAGATCTATCAGCTTATCATGTTGAGGCTAATATTTAAATCAGGTAAATCTGCTGTGCATCACATACGTGTAGATCCATTATTTCTGCTGGGCTCGTTTCCCCAATCTGTGTACAAACTGAGATGAGCAAGATCTGATTACATTTGTCTCTAATTAATTCTGATAGTTTTGCACTTTATGGCATCCGATGGTTGTCTCAGCTAGGGAATACGCACTTGCGTATCAGCCTTCTAGCTGGCATAGTGGTTAGCAGTAGTATTGATTGGCGGGTACACCAAGTATATTCAGTTGAATAAAATTATGTGCTTTCGCTCAGATCGTTAACTCACAGCAGAACGACAAGTGCATATGATTTAATCGTACTGCTGCTACTTATCGTGGTATAGAATTTCTGAGAGTGATTTCATCAACAGGTGTGAGGATTTCCGGTGCCGATAATAATACTTCCGTTGAACGTCGAAGTTAAGGCAAGTGCATGACGAACTACCGTTCTTTGTTTGTGTCCATTATGTGATTGTTCGATTGATTGTTCTCATTGAGTGAGATTGTTCTTAAATGATTGTTCAGTTCAGTCCTATTCGGTTCTTTCGATTCTATTTCTCAGTTCACTTTCAGAAATATTACACTTCCTTAATTTCAAAGCTAACTCGGTGAGAAACTGTTCACAAGCGGCTAGTTCCGATAAAGTTCGGTGAGAACCGTTGCTTGTGAGCTAGTCCGATGGCTATTCTTTCTTGTTGGTCCGGTGAGAAACTGTCCCGTGTGGCTACTCCGATAAAGTTCGGTGAGAACTGTCAGCTCGTGGGCTAGTCCGGGCGACAATTTCAGATATTCAATTTCAGCCTTCTATTTGACAGGATGTTATCAGAGTCTTCTATATTCAATTGTTCTTATGGCTCTAATTGTACTTGTTGAGTATTTCATACTCACCCTTGCTTTTCATTTGGTTTTCAGGTAACATGTAAAAGACATTTGCATGGGAGACGGGCGTAGCGCACCTATCACAGCACTTGATCATATATTTCTAGACAAAGCTTAGTGAATAATTATGCTAGTTTTCTAGCAGTTGAGCTTGTTGGTTTCCTTTCTACTCGTGTCTTTTGGAAGTACTTAGTGTGAGCTTTTGGCCGCTTAGATCTTTGTTCCATATGAATGTTAGCAGAATGGTGTATGATAAATTACTCCCTTGTTTATGTGAACTGTTTCCAGTATGTATAAAATGCCTGTCGTGGATGTCCTGTTAAACAAACAAAATGCTGTCTGATTTTAGAGTTTTCTAAAATATGGTTGTAACTATAGATGTGTGGTAGCACCGCCAGGTGGTTCAGAAACCTGGGGTGTTATAGTTGGTATCACAGCCTAGGCTTTAGATCTCTGGAATAGCAATAAATTTGACACACTGCACATTAGGATCGGGTTCAAGGGACATGCATCTAATTTGTAACTCTGTTGAGACATGCATCTCATTTATATTGCCTTTGATTCATGTGTTCTGCTTGTTAATTTATTCATTCGAGTACGAGTGCATTTGACTTGATGTCGATTTCCTTTGGTTGACTATTGATAATGTGTTGTATAGTATGCCACCGAGGGCAGCTAGAGATCGGAATCGTGGCCGCATTCGTGCTAGGCGAGGACGTGGTGATCGTAATACCAATGTGGAGGAATCAGATGCAGAGGTTGAGCATAGTCATCACGAGGAAGCACATGTCAGTCAATCTATCAATCGTGGGGGACATGATGGTCAGGAGATGAATCTAAAAGATTGGTTATCACTGAATGCTGATGACTTTCATGGGACTGGGACACCAATGGAAGCAGCTTCTTGGCTGAATACCATGGAGAAGTATATGGAGGCTTTGGAGTTGTCGCCGCGCAAGAGAGTTCTTTATGTGGGCCTCCAACTTAAAGGCTTGGCTGACGC
This sequence comes from Poa pratensis, assembly GCA_947311845.1. Classification (NCBI taxonomy): domain Eukaryota; kingdom Viridiplantae; phylum Streptophyta; class Magnoliopsida; order Poales; family Poaceae; genus Poa; species Poa pratensis. Next base: position 13,076,376 of record CAMZMU010000041.1, read on the forward strand.
ATGGTGGAGGGGAGTCCATGCAGCTCATCCTCCCGTCCATGGGGAGCCTACATGGGAGTTCTTTGTGCAGCAGTTCACGAGCCGGTACTATCCAGAATCATTCAAGGAGGAAATGTTCATTGCATTAACCCACATTCAACAAGGAGATCAAAGTGTGGATGAGTATGAGGTTGAGTTTAGTAAGATGGTGCTATTTGTGGATACGGTGAATGGAAATGAGGCACGCAAGGCCCAAGCATTTTTCAGAGGCCTCAACTCAAAATATAGGGAAGTGATAGGAACCAAGCCACAAACAAGCTACTCTGAAGTGATTGAGCAAGCCAGAAGGATGGAGCTAGAGTTTCGACTCACAGCAGCTCGTGACGGTCGTACCGGAGGTAGTAAGGGCGCCGATGGAGACCGCAAGAGGACTTACCAAGGTGGTAGTGGGTCTGCTCAGCAACCTGAACTCAAGAAATCCAAGTCGAACCAACCTCCTCAACAGTCTGTCAAGACCAATCAATCAGGAGCCCATTCATTTTCAACCCCACCTTCAAATAGTACTTCGTTTATTCGTCCTGTCCCAGGACAAGGCTTAATTTGCTTCAAGTGCGGTCAAGGTCACCATGCTTCTGAGTGTGACTTTTCGGGTTCTTGTGATCACTGTGGCAAGTACGGTCACAAGAAACTTGTTTGTAAGCAAAATCCCAACTCCATCATCAAGTGGAGGTTGACCAGCCCTCCTTCCACGGGGTCAACAATTACTATTCCATCATATGAAGTGCCTTCGGGTGTCAAATCCTCACATGGATCAGTTCATATGATGGCAGCTCCTTCAGCCACACCTCCGCAGTTTCCACCTCATCCATACCAGCAACCTACCTCGGGTTACTACTATCATGCACCTCCCCTTCCAGCACCATATGTTCCGCCCCAGCTACCTGCTCCTACAGAAACACATCAATTAGTTGGAGATTCTTCTATCTCAGCACCTTTCAGAGTCTACAACCAGCCAGCAACCTCTTCTCTCGGTCACCATGATGGGGTATCAGGTACATAATTAATCTGTACCTACTCCAACGAATTTGACTTTCAATCAACACGTTTGTCACTCGCAACTGGAAGCTGACTTACTTAGTTTTTCCATCAACCTTGTTAATTAATACTCCTTCGATTGGGATCACTAGAAGTGGTGAACCTGGTGACGATTTTGTGTTTTCTGTTACGTACTTATGTGTTGATATATATAGTAGTATCTTTGAAGTATTGATAGTTTAGTTTTTGTGTACTGATTCTTGTTTGGCTGAATCGGAGGGTCTATATTTTTGCAATACCAAGTGAGAATGCCTGAGTTTTAGGTTGCAAGATTTACCAATCCATGTACGGAATTAATAGTTCGAGTGTGGGATGGACTGGCCCCCGTACCAACTACTCTTACTATTAGTTTTTGTTATGTGGGTGTGGTGAACATCTTGTGTACCTTTACCTTTTGTAGTTACTGACCTTAGGTCGGAAAAGTTTTCCTCCTTTGAAAAAGAAAATCCACAATGGTGAAGAATTCGAGGTCGAATTCTTTTGAAGGGGGGGAGAATGTAATACCCTGTACTTTTAAAATATATTTTAGACAAAGACGAAAACTATTTGACCAAGATTGATGTTGGTCGACTATATGTTTGCTCAATTCCGAGTACTGACAGACCATGGGGAATTCAATGTATCGAGACCAATAGTTTTTCCTTAGCATGTAAGTCCAGACCTTATCTGAAAGAAAAAGAAACGAGATATGTATTTATACTAGCCCAGACCAGCCGGCTCTCTATCCCCCACCGTACGCCCCTGACCTAGTTCATCCGCCGCCAACGCCGCCGCAACATCCAGTTCGCGTGTATTCGCCGGCAGCCGGCCGGAGCTTTGCCGGAGTGCCGCCCTGCTGTCCTGAAGCTCGTCCATCGCTGGAGACGCTGCAGCTTGTTGGATTGGTTCGATTCCTCTTAGCTGGTCTTACAGTTTATTCATTCATTGTCTTCCCAGCGAGCTATTTGAGTCGATCTGGGCATGATTCCACCTGTGTACGTCATTTCAGTCTAGAAATCTTTGGTATGGCTAGATCTATCAGCTTATCATGTTGAGGCTAATATTTAAATCAGGTAAATCTGTTGTGCATCACATACGTGTAGATCCATTATTTCTGCTGGGCTCGTTTCCCCAATCTGTGTACAAACTGAGATGAGCAAGATCTGATTACATTTGTCTCTAATTAATTCTGATAGTTTTGCACTTTATGGCATCCGATGGTTGTCTCAGCTAGGGAATACGCACTTGCGTATCAGCCTTCTAGCTGGCATAGTGGTTAGCAGTAGTATTGATTGGCGGGTACACCAAGTATATTCAGTTGAATAAAATTATGTGCTTTCGCTCAGATCGTTAACTCACAGCAGAACGACAAGTGCATATGATTTAATCGTACTGCTGCTACTTATCGTGGTATAGAATTTCTGAGAGTGATTTCATCAACAGGTGTGAGGATTTCCGGTGCCGATAATAATACTTCCGTTGAACGTCGAAGTTAAGGCAAGTGCATGACGAACTACCGTTCTTTGTTTGTGTCCATTATGTGATTGTTCGATTGATTGTTCTCATTGAGTGAGATTGTTCTTAAATGATTGTTCAGTTCAGTCCTATTCGGTTCTTTTGATTCTATTTCTCAGTTCACTTTCAGAAATATTACACTTCCTTAATTTCAAAGCTAACTCGGTGAGAAACTGTTCACAAGCGGCTAGTTCCGATAAAGTTCGGTGAGAACCGTTGCTTGTGAGCTAGTCCGATGGCTATTCTTTCTTGTTGGTCCGGTGAGAAACTGTCCCGTGTGGCTACTCCGATAAAGTTCGGTGAGAACTGTCAGCTCGTGGGCTAGTCCGGGCGACAATTTCAGATATTCAATTTCAGCCTTCTATTTGACAGGATGTTATCAGAGTCTTCTATATTCAATTGTTCTTATGGCTCTAATTGTACTTGTTGAGTATTTCATACTCACCCTTGCTTTTCATTTGGTTTTCAGGTAACATGTAAAAGACATTTGCATGGGAGACGGGCGTAGCGCACCTATCACAGCACTTGATCATATATTTCTAGACAAAGCTTAGTGAATAATTATGCTAGTTTTCTAGCAGTTGAGCTTGTTGGTTTCCTTTCTACTCGTGTCTTTTGGAAGTACTTAGTGTGAGCTTTTGGCCGCTTAGATCTTTGTTCCATATGAATGTTAGCAGAATGGTGTATGATAAATTACTCCCTTGTTTATGTGAACTGTTTCCAGTATGTATAAAATGCCTGTCGTGGATGTCCTGTTAAACAAACAAAATGCTGTCCGATTTTAGAGTTTTCTAAAATATGGTTGTAACTATAGATGTGTGGTAGCACCGCCAGGTGGTTCAGAAACCTGGGGTGTTATAACCATAGCCGTGCCTTATATTTTTCTGCTTGATCTCCCTTTCTTTTGGGTTGTCCCAAGAAAGGTAATTATTTTACCCTAGGTATGATGAATTCTAAATTTGATGCATACATGTGCATCCTTTGTTAGGTTTTTGGATAATTCTTCATCATTCTATTCTACTATGTTTTCTTAAATTTGCAATTGCGGATTCTACCATACTGAAGGTTTACCTTCTTCTTTGCAGCAAACTTCAGGGTAAATTTTCTACTTCAAAGATTGTCAAGGTGAAGTTGGGTTTTATATCTATTAGTCTGTGATTTAGAAGATAATTTTGGTGGCTTCACAGTGTTTCTTTAATCTTTATGCCGATTTATGTGGCTATTTTACACCAGCTTTTGTATCAGACATGTGGGTTCTGAGAACATTAGAGCATCTGCAGTAGTGCGACAGTTTCCTGTTTAGTCATGTTGTATATGACAATCAATTTTTTTGGCAGATTCGTCTTCTTAATTGCCTTCTTTTCCTGTGATTTAATCCCTTCTTGGTCTGTATGTCTTGTCCTCCCGATTTCTCTCGGCTAATCCTTCTCTTTTCCTTCCATTCAGGTTTAGGTTGCTCCTGCGAGTCTTGGTCGGTCTTTTTTCCTGCGCAGTCTGGTTGGTCTCAATCAACTCAGATATCTGATGATGGCAACTGTGGAAACAGCAACGTTGCTCTCAGCTTGCCCCAAGTAGACTGATGCTATGTTCCTTGTGAAATATGGCGGTATTCCCATGAACTGCTCGAAAAAAGATTAGGTTTGTTTTGTTACAACTTAAAATTGCATCATTTTCTCATTCCATTAATTATGAGTCGTTTTCTAAAAGATAATTTCAAGAGTGTTAAAAGAGTTTACCTTCTGAAGTTAATTTTGATACAATGCAGTCTTAATTCTGCCACAAAGTTTTTGAACACACATCTTTCTTAGCATTTACAAGGGTGGCTAAAATGAATTGATAGTATTGGTGTGTTGCTCCGAATAATCAGTTGTCTTCACATAGTAGGGACGTTGACTAATCTTTGTGGCTGCCGAGGGTCTTCTTATTTTCTGAGAAGATGCAGAATGCTTGGGACAATGACTGATGTTTATGACAGGCAGGTATATCCTTATTTTCAGAGAATGTGCAGAAATCTTCCATATATTTCGATTTCCTTAAGGAGAGAATATATTCAACAGCCTTCCCCAAAAAGGAAACAACTCACTTCATGCAGAATGATAGATCACACTAGAGCCTAGAAGAATCGGTATGACCAAGAAAGGTGCAACTTTCAGAGGACCATGCATCGGTGAGTGCCAAATTGCTTTCTAAATACGCATGCTCACTTTCCTTCTGTTTCTTGTTTGACGACATGATTTTCATATAGTTTAGGTTCATTAACAAATATATGCTTTCATGGTTTGCTCTTGCATTAATGTTTTATGTGTGTCAAGTACTGTTAAAGAACAAAAAGAATGCAGTTTTGGTCTTTTTATCAACCATGGCAAATATTTCAATGCAAATCCATTGTTTTCAAAGTTTGCCTTGTCTATTTCTACATGTGTATCTATTTCTGCAATTCTCTTGCATTTCCCTGCTTTTCATCAAAGAGACTTATGTACCGTTCTGTTGAATTATATACCTACCTGTTTTTGTGCAAATAACCTGATGAGGTGTGAGATGCTGGGTTGGCAGCCTTTTTATGCTTAAAGGCTTTTTTTAATGTAATTCCTTGTCTAACTAATATTGCATACATAACTGAAATTCTGATATGAACCTACTGCAAATTAACGAGTGTGAAGTTACTGAACCTGGCCTTTGTTCCTGTTCTAGAGCTCAAATCATATGTAAATACTGGATTTTCCACTTCCGAGTGAACTAATTCCTCTTTCCGGCTAATTTATCCCCTCGATTGTCTTTGTTGTCGATTTATATATCTGGTTTCTAGCTTGGCCTGTGAAGAATCTGCTTACAAGGAATTTCCATACTCTTTCTTGAAATCAAACCATTGTTGATTTCTTCCGCAGATCTCGATTATTTACGTCTCTCGTGTGTGCATCCATCTTGTTTAGTTAAATGACATACTTCTTTCCCCCCTTTGCATGTTATTTATTTATAGAGAGCATACTATGTTAGTTACTTATTTTTAGAACGCATTAATGTTGTTGGACAATATGAATAATCACGACAGTTCGGTAGGTCTGGCGTACTTAAATAATTATCTCTTTAGTTTAATTCTAAGATTGACTGATCTGCTCGTAATATTATATCAAGTTCAGTTTCTTCCTACGCCAAAATGGAAAGCATGCCAATGTGGATAATGTGCCAAATTAAAAATTTCATCCTTTGACCTATGTCTATTGCTTAGTTAGCTTGATGAACTACCCGGTCTGATCAAGTAACTTGAGGTTTCTTGGGCTGCCTGTTTACTGAAACAAGATAATCTACCGAGTTTCTTTGCTCTAACCCACTTGTGCTCAAACTAGATTTATATTTTCAGATTTTAAGTATATAAGCTATCGGAGAAAATCAATGCCATCTGCTTTATCTGTGGCAAATGGCTCGTGCTATTACTAAAATCAACATAATGCCAGGCCAAATTGATAGGATCATAGGTTTTAATGCATCTCTCATGCAGAACTGCAACAACAGTGTGTGTATAGAATCCGAAGACACTAAGATTTATTAAAAGAACTACTGTGCCATGTCATTGGCTCTACAACTACTGATTAAGCAGCTGTGGACGAGGTATGGCTTGATTTTCTGCTTGTTTTGTGTGTATCCCCTTTCACAGAGATACATGTGTTTCTGAATTTGTACTACCTATGCGAGTTTAGTCCTGGAGAATGCCTTGCGAACAAGGTTACCGACTTTGGTCTAGCAAAGATAATGCATACTGAAGAATACAAGCAAAATGGCGGTGGAACTGAAAACAGCTCACTTGTGATTAAAGGCACAATTGAATACGTCGCACCAGGTCAGTAATGTCTTCATAATGGAACTAACGCTGATGCATCCCGATAAATTTGCCGCCGATGCATATTCTCGTGAATCTTCATGATTATTATGAAGTTCATGTTCATAGGTCTGTAGCAAGTGCATATGTAAACTCCTTATTTCTGTAGACATTTGACTACTTTCTCGTTTGGTGGGTCTCATGTGGTACTAAAGGCTTAAGGCTATCTAACCTGAATCTATTTCTTGATGTTTAGCCTATTAATTTTAATTGAAACTTTTAGTTTGTGTGATGTCGCCATTGCTTCCAATAGAATAATATTGTTGTTGTTTTTCTGACTAGCTGTTGTGATGCCCTGCAGCCCTTAATTTCCTGGTTGTGTTCACCTGCTTGTCTGCAGTCCTATGTATATGATGATAATCCGTCAGCAGTCCTACATGGTTAATTGACTTCAGTGCTAAGAGCCAGATTGACGCATCCTTAATTTGTTTCCTTACCAGTTGTACTTCGTAAGTTTGTGAGGCATTCTGAAAGAGCTCTGCTCCCACAAGCAGAAAACCACCCACAAACTATCTGGTTATTCTCTACTTTTTTTTTCCTCACTGCACCAAAAATCTATTTTCATTACGTCAAACAGCTGAGCTACTGTTTGAATTCTCAATTTTTCACTGTAGCCAACCTGTTATTGTAACCAAACAGGGGTGGTGCTCCATTGCCCTAATATGGCTATTTACGTGTGTGCTGGATGGATTTGAAGAACGCTTCACACATCTCGACACAGCATCAACAGTCCTTTGTTATGTATACTTTTCAGTTACTACGAAACTTTATATCTCTACTACTGATCTATGTAAAATTACATCTCACTTGTGATGTATTAATATGTAAATTCGGACTTGAATGTCAAGTTAGCATCACCTGGCAGCTGAACTATCTGGAAACATTTTGGAACAATCATGTTTTATTAACATTTTGTATATTCCCACCTTGGAGGCTAAACATCTATGACATCGGCAAAACTACGGGCAAAATTATTTTAGACAATATGTGGCGTGTGGCAAGCCACACTGACTAAACTAGTGTAAATGTTTGGTTGAATTTAATTATTCGTGATGCTGAAAGTGTGTTACGGTGTTAGAGACTCTGAATGCATTCAACTTCTTAAGCTGTTCAATACTGTTCCAAGTTAATATCTTTAGAAAACAAAGGATTTCTTCTCGAATATACAGATGAGGGACGCACTTTCCAAGTTACTATTACAAAGTAGCAGCAGACTCCCAGTCGATTTACAGCCAAGAGTTAATACTAATGAAATGTATACAATTTTAGTCTAACCGTAGACTCAGAGTTCGGAGAAAACAGCATTTAAATTCGACCGACAGCTAACAAGACTATTGTACTTTGGTTAAAACCATATCATCTATTCATCTCTCGGCACACAGAAATCAATTGCACGCTCGTTTAAAAACATGAGCATCTCTCTGCCCACAGAGTTATCAGATAACAAGACTATTAAACTAGTTAAGAGATACCAATAATATGATCATTCCTTATTGTCAACTATCCTGGATACACTACAGAGTGATATTAAAATCTTGCGAAAAACTCATGGGTGTTATTGCAAAATGGCCTGCCAAGAATTAAGACTAATGTCTATGTATACAACTTTAGCCAAGCATCACAATCAACGAACAGCCAACTAAATGAGAAAAAATCAATTGCATTGTGAATTAAAAACTTTATCTCACTCTGCACAAAGACATCAATTGCACTGTCGATTACAACCATTATCATCTCTCTGCATACAGAGTTATCAGACAACAAGACAAATAGCTAGTCTAGTGTCGGATTATATAAGAGATAATATGGTCATCGTCCTTATTGTCAACCATCCTGGATACACTACAGAGTGATAATTAAAGTCTTAATACATTTGGCTTTGACAAACAGGATGCCAATGGATGATTGGATGTAGCCATTCAGCTAAAGCAGCCAGAAGCCTTCACACACGCTCACCATGCTCCAAGTCCATAGCAGCTCCCATGAAGCCTTGATCATGCTCACCAACCGAAGATGACACGCCATGTAGATGCTTCTTGTGAGGGTATGACTCTAGCAGGGCCCCATGCCGTTTTAGGTCTCCACTTGCAGCTGCCCTAGCAAAAATATAAGCCAATCTGTCAACAATTCGACTTGCGTAGAATAATAACACATGTTGCTAAAATAAGGCTTCATATATCACAAGCCGTGGGCTGCTTTGAGGGCACATATCTAGGTGTGTGCTCTGTTGCTAATCACTTACACAGAAACAAATTAACGATATTTGGCAGACTTGATTAATTGTTTACCCGAGTTAACAAAGCTGGTAAAAAACATTAAGATGAAACCATGCATGTTTTACCTGAGGTTGCGAGATGGCCGGAGATGGTGCTGTAGAATAGTGCTGAGCTTCTTCCAACCTTGAGCCGATTGACTCCTTGCAGCTTCTTCTTTGCCATGTCGACAGCAATGACCCACGCTTGACTGTCCCTGATATGTTTCTTAGCCATGAAGCACACAATGTTGTCTTGGTCTAAGCTCAACATGGGCTTGTCAACAAAGAGACAACCAAGAGTGGGCTCAGCGTCGGCATAGCTGCAGTCCAGCGGTCCATCAAGGCTGAGGCCTTCAGCCACTACGAGTTCTGAGCCATCTGCGGATTCCTTGTGCCAACCCTTGAGTTGACGCCAAGGACTCGTAGCCATAGAGGTGGTAATCCACATGTCGGTGCACCAAGCTTCGGAGGCGGGCGGATACACCACCTCAGCCAACTTGAAGCAGACGGTGTCGCCGGACACACTGATGGTGATGTCACGAGGCTTCAACGAGGTTGACGATGGTTGGCACAGCTCTGTTGATGGCAGTGGTAGATAGCAGAGCTCAGGGCTTTCACCCCCGTCAAGCACGTCGCAGATGAGGATTCCGTTCCACAAGTCCACGAATGCCATGGTACCACCACCAAGGGCGATAGCCTTGTACGTCATGTAATTGGCAAGCTTGGGTGCTCCATCCTCCTGCGACAAGACAGGCTTCTTGAGTGTCCAGGTTTGCGTGTCGGAGCTGAAGACGTGGAGGTCGAACTCCCCGTTCGCCTCCATGGTTAGCGTGATGACATGGTATCCGCTGCTGCTGTCGCCGCCACCACCGAGGGACAAGAGGCCGGCTCTGCAGTATTGGTCGACCATGCGCCTGCCCCTTGGTTGCGGGATCAGATCGAGCGATCTAGCGCCAGGCTGGTAGACGTAGTACTCCGAAAACGGCAAGCTCTCGGAGTGTACGGCAAAGGTGAGCAGAACAAGCCCACCGTCCGTTGATACGACGCGGGGCTCCTCGGTGAAATATGTCCCGAAGGACCAAGCGAGGATGTAGGAGACGTGAGGCGGGCGGACGGCAAAGAAGGAGACCTGAATTGCAATGTCATCGTCGAGATCGTCCTCGATGATGCATCTGGCGGTGGTGGCGTTGGTGCGGTTGCCGAGGAAGGGCTTGCGGTCGAGGAGGCAGCTCTTGGGGGGATTGGTGTCGGCGAATTCGTCGACATCAGGAGGAAGCAGCGAACCACTATACCAATCCATCCAAGCCAAGCCGAGGAAGCAGCTCTTGGGGGAACCTAAATCGGCGACTAGACTGTATTGGATTGGATTGGATCTTCTCGGACGGATCTTGACGATCGCCAGCAAGAGGAGTTGAAGACGGGCAAGGATGGAATCGGAAAAGGACAACAACCTGGCGGCGAGAGGCAATTTTAACGGATTTGACCCTTTTTTGAAATGATTTCACAAAATGAACCTAAATTCAAATCATTTCTCGATCTGAACCTTTCTCACGGCGCCCTCTCCCGGGCGTCGTGCTCAACTGTACAATGCCCCGATCCAAGGCGTCATATATTCTGCCACGTCAGATTAGATTGGACCCACCTTAATAGCACGGCGCCCTGGGCCGGGGCGCCTGCCTACAAGCATGGCGCCTTCAGCCAGGACGTCGTGCTTTTTCTTTGCTGTTGGGTGAAAGTGAATACAGAACAAAATCGGCCCATGTATAAATTTAGTAACTACAACCGCCCTCTATCCTAGTGGTTAATGCTTTATGTCATTTTCATCAGGTCATGAGCTCAAATCCTTGTCTTGCATGCAAATTCTTTTCCCATTTTTTTGTTGTTTTTTGTTTATTCACTCAATCAACATATACAACATGTTACATAAAAAATAAAAGTATTTTTTGTTGTTGCTTTATCTTGGTCACATAAGTAGATAATGTTGAAAATTCTACACTAGATAACGTTGGCTACTTATGTGCAAAAACAAAAAACAACGAAAAATAATAATTTTATATTTTGTATAACATATTGCATACGTTAGTTGAGTGAAAAAACAAAAATTTAGGGAAACGAAGTTGGTAAAGAGAACAATTTTTTTGTTGCTTTTTCATCTTTCACAAAAGTAGACAATTTTGCAAATTCTTGCATATAATCATATGTACTTTGCTTTTAATTGCTACACACATACATTTCCCTTATATATAAGGATTTGTAGCGTTGTTTACTTATTACTGAAAACAAAAGGCAACAAAAAAATATTTTTATGTTTTGTATAACTGATAATCCCCAAGAGCAGGGGATCACCGTAGCAACTCTCAATGTGGAAGTAAGGTATCGATCCGCATGAGCAAGAAGAAAAAGTTACCTATTCTCTACAACTAAAATGTCACAAGTTTTATTTGATTATGCACTAAACAAGTTTAAAGAACAAGGTGGTTGACTTAATTGATGGAGGTTTAATGTAACAAAACAAGAATGTAAAAGTGTCCCGATCATCTTCAATGCAAGAGGACAAGACAAAGGTTTTCTCTTATAGGAACAATGGAAATGGGTTCATGGGTTCACTTAATCCTCTATGTCTCCCATCTACAGTGATTATCATGTTATAGATAAAGTACACACAATTGTCATGTTTTAATTGTAGCTTTTATGACGGCTATATGTCCTAAAACACATAGTTGAAAGAAGTACTCATTTGTGTTGCTAGGCAACCCTCGTAAGGCTAGCGTGGTTGCTATCACCCCCACAGCATACTCTTCCTTTTTACCCCCAGATAAATGATGTTGGGCTGTATTTCACATCTCACTCAATACATATGCCGTGTCACATCGGCCATCCCGTACCCACATACATCATACTTCTTAATGGATAATATTCTAAACACTAGTGCAATGATTTATATTTCGTGTGTGTGTGACCACATCTCTCTCATCTATCTACACTTGGTGGTGTCAATCACCTCATGATAAGGATAAACAAGGCATTATGCATAAATCAAACCATCACATGCATCATAGAATATCTCCAAAGTATGACAAATCATAAAAGTTTCAACACAACGGTAAATGCATAACAAATTATCTCATACCACAATATCCACCATATGAATTACAAAGATGACCATAATCATGTTCAGCAGCTCATACGGTACTAATTAGTGAAGCTCAAAGAGAGGAGAGATACATAAGTTACCACCACAAACCCAAGTCCATGGGGTGGACTACTCCCCCTTCATCATGGAGATGGTGGAGAAGTCGTTGCAGAAGATGGAGACCACCTCAGCAACGCCCCGCCGGAGTTTTCCCCCTCCAATCTACAGCTCGAGGTCTCTGTTTCGGTGTTTCTGTGTTTCGGCGGCGCTCCTTCCAGAGAACATTATGGGACTATTTTTATAGGCGTTTTTAGGTCACGACTAGGTCGGTGGAGAAAAGATCGACGACAGCGGAGCGTCGAGACCCAAGATAGGGGGTCCCACGTGGCCAGGTACAGGGGCCGCATGGGCCCACCTCTTTTGGCCCTCGGGTCTCCACTTTGTTTCTTTCGCCCCCAAGTCTTCTCCCTTCCAAATATTAACGTCCGTAAATTTGCAGGTCATTTGGACGTCGTTTGGGTCCCTGAAACATTAAAAATAAGGAAATAGGGTTTTCTGTCTACGCAGGGTTAATTCCATAAAATAGAAAATAAATTTAATATTCCCAAAAATCATTATAAAACATTGATATAACTCTTATATGATGCAAATATTATTGGAATACAAGTAATATAGTGCAAAATTCATGTATGCATTTTACATGCATCAATAACATGGTGTATTTGTTGGTTGAGTGAATAAACAACAAATGACAAAAATGTTAGAGAAACATTTGAATGCAGGAGAAGGATTCGGACTAGCATCCTGGATGAACATGTAGCATAGCACAGACCAACGCGCTAGAACATGGTTAGTGTGGGAATACATACTTGGGCCCTTTTAGTTCAGATTTTATTTTCACCCGACAAGCAAAAAAAAAGCACAGCGTCTTGGCTAAAGGCGCCATGCTTGTAGGCAAGGCGCCCCGGACTAGGGCGTCATGCCAAGGGCGGGCGCCGTGAGAAAGAGACAGATCGTGAAATAATTTGAGTTTTGGTCCATTTTGTGAAATGATTTGAAAAAGGGTCAAATTCGCTAAAATTGCCGCGGCGAGATGAGATGAAATAGGTAAATCCCAAACGGCACTTCTAGGTTAGGGTTGGTTGTGCAATCTCAATCGATATCGGCAAACGGCGGCGGCATCCGAATGAAATAGGGAAACGACGCTCCTAGTCCAGATTAGGGTTATGCGATCAACCTCGGCTGGGCTAGGCTGGGCTTGTGTGCATGGTCCAGCCCAAATTATTCCCCTATATCTAACGTGTATATATGACAAGGCGCGGCTAAAAACATGGGCCAGCCCACCAACGTTTTTTCTTTCCATGGAAGTGCAGCCCGTTCATGTGCTGGTTTGTTACAATCTCTTCTTTTTTTACCCAAAAAGTCCCCCACTGTGTCATATTCTCATTTAATTACAAAGAGTCAAGGTTTATCTCCACTAATATAAAAAGAGCCAGAGGGTGGCTGATCCAAATAACGTCGGTGGCATTGGATGTTTGTATTGGGGCAAGATATTGGACATTCGGGTGAACTGAGTCCCAAATAACACGATTCACGCTGTTTGGATGGTCTGGATATTCGTGTGGTGTATTCGGGCTCGATATAGCGAGCCGCAGCTCCGAATGGCAAAAACGCCCAATGCTAAGGTTTTCTTTTCAACAACACGATGTCGAGGCTAAGAGCAACTCTAGACGTTAGTGTATAAGTCCTCGACCCGGAAGATAACCGCTTCGATAGGAGACCCAGAGAAGAAGTCATGGAGCCAGAGAGGTGGTTGCGCCCAGGTCCACGCCACGAAGTGTCGGATAGTGGCCCATGCTGCCTGGGATTCACCTTCCAGGATGTTGGCTGAAAGACTGAGGACACGGAGGCGGGTCAGGTTACGACCGATGGTGCCGACTAGGCCCAAGGCCTGCAGGCGTATGGCACTGACACGGCTGGGGTGCCGGCGGTTCGCTGCAGGTTACCCCAATCCATTTGCAGAAATCAGGCACCTTTGCGCTGGTACCATTGCTAGCACGGTCCCAAGAGGACAGTGCCTGTGTTGGATCGCCGGTGTTTGCAGTTTCATTGTTGGTAGGTTGAGAGCTGGATGTGAAAAAAGGAGAATATGTGTGAGAAGATGGAGCATCAAGAGCTGTCATGTCTGAGGGCATGTACAATGCAGTGATGTCAGCCTTCCCTTATAGATGCCACGTCGGATTTTTGCTTAGTTTGAGGAAAGAGAATGAAGAGAAAAAGAGTTGCCTTCCCTTAGCTAAGGGATGATCTCTTAAAATTAATAGAAGGCTATTTTGTGCATATCACATGGTCTTCCTTATTAACATAATTTTCTTTCTAAATTTTATTAATTCTCATTAATTGTATGACTACTATTTATTGCCTTCTCTAAGGGTGTGTTCGTTTTTGGAATTGGATGGAATGGAATGGAACGATTCCATTCCAGCAGAATGGAACCATTCCATTCTTGTGTTCGGTTTGGACAAAAAAATTGTCACGGAACCGTTCCATTCTTGTGTTCGTTTTTGGAATGGGTGAGGATGGAATGGAATGGGATGAGATTAATTATTTCTAAACTGGATTAATTATTTTCTAAACTTGATTAATTATTTCTAATCTTCATTAATTATTCCTAAACTTGATTAATTACACCTAAACTTGATTAATTATAACTAACGAGTGATTAGCGAGGCTCGGTTCCACCCCGTTCCACCTCGTCCGGCCGAATCGGCCAGACCGATGCATTCCGCATATTGGAGGAATAATCCCTTTTGTGGAACCAGTCCACTCCATTCCATCCCGGAACCGAACGCAAGAATCGTCCCTAGGAACGGAACCGTGCCACTCCATTCCTTCCGATTCCAAAAACAAACACACCCTAAATGACATGGAATTCTAAGAGAAGACGTGGAATTCTAAGAGAAGACAAGCGCAAGATGGTGGAGGTGATTATTGTAGATATTTTTCCTTTCCGTTATGTATGTCCAAGTCGTTAAATAAGGGAGGTTATCCCTGTTTTTTTTGAGTTTTGTGGTTTCTAACACTTACAGAAAAACAAGCGTGACAATGATTTGTGTTATGTCTTGTGCCACATGTAGTTACAGATACACTTAATTTCAACGTTGAAATATTCAAACATTGTTACAGTAGAAAGCTATAAATTAGCTGTTTGAGAAAAACAAGGTTCATGGTTTATGTTCAGAAGGAGAAATTGTGTCGACAAAACAAATCACCTAATACTAGAAACCCATGACTCCAATTCCGCTACATGCTTGGCTGTAGTTAGATATATCCAAATTATTAAATAAGGTGGAGGTGGTCCTTAATTTTGAGTTTTGTGATTGCTAATATCACCTTCAAAAAAAGAAGTGTGGCAGTGATTAGTGCTATGTCTTGTGTGAGATGTAGTAAATTCAAACGTGGAAATTCCCAATTATGTAATAGCGCTACAACAAGTAGATGTTAGAAAAAAATCAGGTTTTATAGAGGAGTAATCGGGATTAAAACAGTCACATACTAATGAAATTCAGACGACCCCAGTTTCTGTGTGAAAGGTTCTTGCTGCATGGTGCTCATGCTGCATTTTCCATCGCCACATCCTCCTTCCTCTTTCTCTCGGCTTCCTCCTTCATTTTCCGCGCGGCCTCCTCCTCCTCTATTCTCTTCCTTTCTCTCCGTCTCCTCTTCTTCGCCTGGCTTGCAGACTCATCGCTCGCCTGGCTTGCAGACCCGTCGCTTGGGTGCGGAAGATCGCCGCTCCCACTGTCCCCCATTGCGGCGGGTGGAGCGGAGGGGGGCGGCGCAGCGAAATGAGTGATGCAGGCGGCGGGTGGAGTGGAAGGGGGCGGCGCAGCCGGCGGCGGGTGGAGGGGGGCGGCGCAGAGAAATGAGTTCGCCGGCGTCGGGTGCGAATTGAGTACTGCGAACCCTATTTGCAGCTCTTGAGCTGAAGGCCTCTCGGTGATGGGCTGCGCCTCCCTATCGCGGTATTGGGCTGCGTCACATGCGCAGCGAAATGAGGGATTTCCGTGTAGAGGGTGGCTCTACCCTATCGCTCGGGCGATTCTCTGCCCTTATATCGCTCAGTTTTGTTCATGCCGGGCCGGGCCAGTTTGAGTGTTAACTGTTGAGAGATAGCTCTAAACATTCAGCTCTCGCCCAGTGCTTTCTAGCCCTTTTTCTGACGTGCCTGACTTGTCTGCTTACAGCAATTTGATTGATTCGCTTTATAATTTGCTAACAGGTCACTGAATATCCACTAACAAAAGTGGCTGGGACGACCGCGTTGTCCGTTGGACTGTCCACTTGCATGCATATGGTTATACCTCGAGAGGCGTCTATGGTAACCTCGTCAATATTAAGATCCGACAACCGGCTGAGTCTCATTGAGGTAGGGTGTGTGCGCTCATAGGGATTTGTGTGTGCATGTGTATCTGAGTGTGTCTACGTTGTACCCTGTTTCGCAAAAAAAAAGGTGGAAGAAAATAAATAATTTATGCGGGAATAATTTTTCTTGCATTTTGTAGTACATTGTCCATATGAAAACAAAAAAAATACTATCCAGCGAAAAGTAACATCTATAAAATACGGTGAAACCTCACACAAGATATAAAATAAATATTTTGGAAATGATGGAACAAGGTAAATCGATGAAGAATTGTCTCATTCGGATTTGGTAGGCTTGTGCAAAAACAGAATGCGTAATGGCCATCGAAAATATCACATTCCAAAATGAATTTCATCACGTTTACATTTGGTAGGCTTGGCAAAAACAGAATGCGTAAAAGCCATCCAAGAGTTTGAGCTCATTCAGTCCCTCATCAATAGTAACCGTGTCTCTCTAGAGAACAACCCTGGAAACGGAACATTACAAAATAATTAACGGGAAAGACTTTCTTTTCAAATACCAGTTCATTGTGAGTTTAAACACAGCTGACAGTAGACTACAAATATGACCTCTCTCCCAATTTGTTTCATAAGAGACCTGCCCGATGTTCTTCTTTCTGGAAAGGAGTAATATGGACGGCATCTGCAGCCAAGATTGGTTATAGATGGAAAATTGGGAATGGTAGAAGTGTGATGTTTTAGAAAGATACCTGGATAGGTAACTGCTCTCTAGCAATTGCCTTCTGGAAGCTGTATGTGATTGTTAATGAATACTGTTGTTCGGTAGCAGATGCTTGGGATGGTACTAACTTGAAATTCACGTTCATGAGTACTGTTTCTCCAGAACTTATGAACCGTTGGTTTGAGTTAGTGGAGTTGATGGAAAATTGTTATTTTACTGATGATGATAGTCCTATTTGGATGTTTCATCCATCAGGAGAATATTCTGTTAGTTCATTTTATTCCATTGTTAATAATCGATGGGTGGTACCTATACATACACCAGCAGTTTGGAAGATGCATATTCCACCTAGGATTCATATCTTCTTGTGCCTGCTAGCAAATAATAAAATCTTGACTAGGGATGACCTTAGCAAACGCCGGCAACTAGATGATAGTTCCTGCCTCTTTTGCTCGGAAGGTGAAACAGTTGATCACCTTTTCTTTGATTGCGTTATTGCTAAAACAATTTGGACTTGCATTTCTGATACCATGGAGATGAATATTGGTGCTAATTTTGAATCTATTGCTAGATGGTGGATTAGGGAAACAAGAATTTTGTTGTTAATATTATTTCATCCGCTACTTTTCTTTGGAATGTGAGAAATGAGATGTGCTTTCAGGGGCTAAGATGGCCAGGTGACAGAGAAATTCTACGGAGACTGGTTGCAACTCTCGAAAGCTGGAAATTGTTGTGCCTAGACAAACATTCCAGCTTGCTGGACCAGAACATTCAGAAACTGCACTGCAAGAGGGGGGAGTTACTCAGGATTGCTTGGACTTAAGCGTGGTGTTGCTGCGGCCTCTGGGTGGCACCAAGTCGGAGGATGATCCACCATCGGAGATGCTGAAGAGCTGGCTACAGGGGCGTGCTTGTCAAGCTCTGTTGGAGGACGTCAAGCTTCCCAAGACTTCCTTTTAGTTCTTTGGCGGCGTTTGTTCTCACTCTTGTGTAACCCAGTATAAAAACATTTGGCTTATGCCGGAGTTTCCTTTTTCGATGCTTAAACTGATGTAATAAGGATGGTGGTTGCATTTAATAAAATGGAACCAGGGGCGGAGCCCTTTATTTCAAAAAAAAAAAAGAACCACCGAAAGCAGAACAAAGGCAATTGCAAAAACTTCAAGAACAGCAGAAGCACCCAACAGCAAAGAGAGGTCACAGATGGTATTGCGCAAATTGAGGGCTCACTTACTCATTCTTTCATTCCACAATTCATCCAAATTTGTAGACACAAACGTAAGACTAGACAACATCACGGTAGCAACAAACAACGACCACACAGGACACACTGACAACTACACTGGAGAACACAGAAGTCACCGGACTTGTGAACCCAGACGCAGAAGCAACTCCATGGCCAGACACTCACTGGCCACCACGAAGACGGAGCACCAAGTGAAGGGTTGATTCCTTCTGGATGTTGTAGTCCGCCAAAGTGCGGCCATCCTCAAGTTGCTTACCAGCGAAGATCAGACGCTGCTGGTCCGGAGGAATACCCTCCTTGTCCTGGATCTTGGCCTTCACGTTGTCGATGGTGTCGGAGGACTCAACCTCAAGCGTGATGGTCTTGCCGGTGAGGGTCTTCACAAAGATCTGCATGCCACCACGAAGGCGGAGCACCAGGTGGAGAGTGGACTCCTTCTGGATGTTGTAGTCAGCAAGGGTGCGGCCATCCTCAAGCTGCTTACCAGCGAAGATCAGGCGCTGCTGGTCCGGAGGAATACCCTCCTTGTCCTGGATCTTGGCCTTCACATTGTCGATGGTGTCAGAGGACTCAACCTCAAGTGTGATGGTCTTGCCGGTGAGAGTCTTGACAAAGATCTGCATGCCACCACGGAGGCGGAGCACCAGGTGTAGAGTGGACTCCTTCTGGATGTTGTAGTCAGCAAGGGTGCGGCCATCCTCGAGCTGCTTGCCAGCAAAGATAAGGCGCTGCTGGTCCGGTGGAATGCCCTCCTTGTCTTGGATCTTGGCCTTCACGTTGTCAATGGTGTCAGACGACTCAACCTCCAGGGTGATGGTCTTGCCAGTGAGGGTCTTGACGAAGATTTGCATGCCACCACGAAGGCGGAGCACCAGGTGGAGAGTGGACTCCTTCTGGATGTTGTAGTCAGCAAGGGTTCGGCCGTCCTCGAGCTGCTTTCCAGCAAAGATGAGACGCTGCTGGTCCGGAGGTATGCCCTCCTTGTCCTGGATCTTGGCCTTCACATTGTCGATGGTGTCAGACGACTCGACCTCAAGTGTGATGGTCTTGCCGGTAAGGGTCTTCACAAAGATCTGCATCTGTATGTACAAAATAGACCAAACCAAGAATAAGGCACAGTAAAACATAAAGAATATATGAACCAGAAGAGGCATCAAGGAGAGGTGTAGCCCTAATTATCATTATTTTTTTGAAACGGGGTAGTCCTAATTATAAAACATCCCAAGAGAAAACTGAACAACCCGACAGGGCTAATCATGTTTTAGCAGATTCATTTTCTAATTTATATTCAAGTTATGACACAACGAAGTCAAGTCTAGATGAATCAACATAATGGCATCCTAATTATAAAACATCCCAATAGAAAATTGAACAAACCGACTGGGCTAATCATGTTTCAGCAGATTCATTTTCTAATTTATATTTAAGTTCTGACACAACGAGGTCAAGTCTAGATGAATCAACATAATAAAGTCTAATCTCATAGCTATAAAACGTCCCAATATGAAGTTGACCAAACTGACTCGGCTAATCATGATTTAGCAGATGCAGGTTATAGCACATTTATCATATGCAAAGTTATTACAACGAGGTCAAGCCTAGATGAATCAACAATAACATCTTCAAACCTCATAACTATAAAGCATCTCAATTAAAAAGTTGAATATAAACATGTTTTAGCAGATGAAGTCAAATTCAAGTTATGACACAACGATGTCAAAGTCTAGATGAATCAACGATGATATCGTCAAACCTTGAGGCTCTAGAACGGACACATACCTACGGATCTACAAGCAACTACGAGGCCCAACGACGAAGCTAGAATTTATTTTTCCCACATAAAGTGTAGACATCCTGAGGGTTATAGAATTAGGCAGCAGCAATATGGCGGAATCAACCAGCTACATCGAGATAGATGAACATAAGCGACATCAATCGCATCTCAAATTAGCCGATCTAGTCGATGCTC
This sequence comes from Poa pratensis, assembly GCA_947311845.1. NCBI lineage: Eukaryota > Viridiplantae > Streptophyta > Magnoliopsida > Poales > Poaceae > Poa > Poa pratensis. The sequence continues at coordinate 13,096,527 of CAMZMU010000041.1, forward strand.
GATCAGACATATTCGTGAGGGATCTCACGACGTCTGCCCACCGAGCCGAAACAAACAGCAATCGATCAACAAACTAGTACTACCAGCAACACGGAACGAGCGGCATCGACAACGATCGATCCAAAGTAGTACCACTCAAACAACGAACGAACGACCGATCTATCACGGAACAAGAGGTAAACGGAGGAGCGATCGGAGATGCGCGTACCTTGAGGGGGAGGACGGCGAGAGGGCCTTCGCTTCGATTGCTCCGCGACCTTTTTGGGGGATCGACTGGATTGGGGATTGGATGGGTGGAGAGGAGACGGGAGGGGTGGGGGATTTATAGTCGGAGAGGATGAAGAGAGTCCCGCGAGGCCACGGCACCGGTGACGGTTGCGTGATCCGTCTCCACCACGCAATTTCCGGGGAAGAAAGCCGAGAAGATACCGACCCAGGTGAGGCGAGGCCGTTTCTGCCGTCCGGTTCGGATCGTGCTGGCGCCGCGGTGCGTCGATCGTGAGCCAGCATCGGAAGTACTAGTTCGAAACTTCCAAATACAAATTTACAAGTGCCAAAAAATCTGAAAACAATTCTGGTTGTTCACAGGATGTGTGTTTACACTTCCTGAAATAATTTTAATAGAAGCTATTCTCAAAATACCAGTGGGCAATACAATGGAGGATACGTGGGCGTGGCAACCTGAGAAGTTAGGTTTCTTCTTGGTAAGGTTAGCATATAAATCCATTGTTCAGCCTAATCGGGTGCATACTATGAGTTCATCCGGGGCAATGAATAGGCTACGTGGAAAAAAAAACCCGAAGTTCGCAATTTTCGGTGGCGTGTAATAAACAAGTTTGTTCCAACCAGGGAGTTCTATGTGATCGCCATATCGAAAAGCTTAGGTCATGTGAGGCATGTGGGGAGGACGAGTCGATTTTTCATGCTCTGTTCAAGTGTACCTGGGCAAAATTGTTCTGGACTGAAATCCGATCGACGATGGGAACTAAAATTCCAGAGCTATACCCAGATTCATGGGCTAAAGACATGATCGATGGGTGCAAATCTCCATTACAGACTGCAGGATCATTTTATGCGGAGCTTGGGTTGTCTGGTCAGAAAGGAATGCAAGAAAACATGGTGAATCATCAAGAACGATTATGCAGTCTGTGAAGTGGACGTGTGACGTCGATTGTGACCTACCCCGGTTGATTATTAATATAAGCTATGAGTTCTCCAAAAAAAGGTACAAAGTTCGAAACACACACAAAGAACCAAGAAACGACAAGTTCCTACGGTGAATAGTGTCATTTTGTGCTTTTGTTTTTTATTTGTACTATTCACGTTGTATTTGTCTTTTTTCTTTCTCAGCGTGTATTTTGAATTTTTCTGAGCAAATTCTAGGACTCGTAGACATACAGCTTGTGAACACACACATAGCCACGTCTACCTCCTCCCGGCATGCCGTCAGATTAGTTTCAGTGGAGACATTCTCCTAGGGTGTGGCCCCGTGAACGCACGTGCAAGTTGTTGCATCCACCCGCCACCGGGGATGGTGCGAGCACAAAACTGAGGCGGAAAAAATATGATCACCGTCCGTCTAATTCGGGTCCCTATTTAAAGCCATCACACTCACTTCCAAAATCTAAAACCACCATTTCACCCCCCCCCCCCCCCCGCCCCCAAGGCCCCATCACACACACACCCCTCCCCCTTCGAACTTCACGGTGATATCGTGGGGTATTTGACATGGTTATACCAAACGGGTACCCTACCATGAGGGTACCTGGTGCACGTAATGACTAAAGACAAATTGTCAAACAGTCCAATAAAGCCCAGCAAGGAAGGCCCAAGACGAAGATTGCTTTCCAAGTTAGACATAGTCGGTTGTAGCTTCATTATTTGTAAAGTCGGGTCGGTTACATACCTGAGACCCAGCCCCTATATAACCGCTGGGAGGGTGGCCGATCAAGGACACGCAACACCATAGCTCTCAAACCCTAGCGAGATCAAACCCTCGCTGGACTCTTATAACCACATCATATTCCACAATCAATACAGACAGGCAGGAAGTAGGGGTGTTACCTCAGTCGAGGGCCCTGAACCTGGGTAAATCCCGGTTGTCAGCCGTCGATTGTACAAACACTACGCGTTCTCTACCTCGTAAATCTAACCCTAGGTACTCGACCATGGGTATTGCTGAGGACACACCTCGTCAGTATTGTACTATTTTTTTGGCTAAATAATCGATGATGTGGATTTGTGTGCTAGTATAAATTTATTATATGAAGAAGATAAATGTAAATGGCTTCTTACTAAGTCTGGGATTTTTTTCTAAAGGTTTATGTACTTAACTTTAAAGATGAGTACGGCTAAATGGAAACATAGGAATATTTGCACTGTAAGATCCCCTTGACAATCAAAGCTTTGGAAAGGTTGTTTAATTAGGAAAGATTGGAAAGGAAAATGATAACAAATGTTATTTTCTGATAGTTTAGGCACTCCTGATCATCTATTTTTTGAATGCCCTTGAGCAAAGTATGTTTGGGGCGTCGGTTAAATGTGCTACGTGTATCGTGGATATACATTGTACACGTCCAATATATGAGCGAGTGGGTGATGAATTTCATTGTAAACGATAGGAATGTAATTTTGTGGTGTGGTAGCGGTTTTCTGGTTGATTTGGAAGGCCATGAATGTTGTTGTCTTTTATCATGTTTAACTACATGATTCAACTGCAATTATGTACACTATAACTTTGGATCGAGTACTGGTCTAATATGCATTTAGCAAATGCCAGGGGCTTCACAACTCGAGGCAGCGCCTGACATGGGTGGCATTTGAAGTGTTCAGCAGGCGAGCCAGATGGGGGCCGATGACTAGAAGGATTGTTGTCAGCTGATCCATTTCTGAAATGTTCGTTCGGTCGAGCAAAAAGAAGAATGATGTTGGAGAACAGATGGTTGGTGTAGAAGTTTAACTTTTTTGGGCGGAGTTGTGTTTGCCTAAGGAATATATGTATGGTTGATGTAGTTGTTGTACTCAAGAAGAAGCCAAGTTTTATTTAAATGTTTAAGTTCATTCATGTTTGTTTTTGAAGAAGTCCCAGCGCAGAAGATGCCTTTGGTTTGTGTGTGTGTGTGGTGTTGTATCAAAACAAAACTCTGGTTTCATTTTAATGATATTGGGGGCCTCGAGCCCCTTAATTCGAAAAGAAAGTTGATGATGTGGATATGTTAGATGTCGAGATAGATTAGTCTCAAAAAAATAGACGCTGAGATAGATTGTCATAAATGCAATTGCAAGTTAGACGAGTTTTGTTTATATAAGTATAGATAGGTAAATTTAGACATGTTAGGTAACAAGAAAGTTGATGATGTGGACATGTTAGATGTATGCGTAACCTGGTGACATATAAGTGATAAATTGCAGCCTTTAAATTATAATAAAAGACGATTAAGATCAATACAGAGACAACAGCTGGTCTACATGAAACACCAACGCATACTCCAGGTAAAGTGCTACAGTAGTTACAGTACTACTTCCGAAAACAACAAAGGGAAATTGCGAAAAAAATCCACACGAAAGTTTGTTTCATACCAAGTGCTACTACCCACTAGGCCACTAGGCAGTTTTTTTTTTTTGAGGAAAGGATCCGATCCAAATGCAGGCAGCTCAGTACACTTTACAAGACAGTCCAAAAGAAAAGAGAAATTACAAAGGGACCCAGGCAAAGTGCAAAGAGCACCCCAAGCTACCGGTGAAGATCACGATCAGATCCTTCGTCTCTCCCAAAGCTCCGAGACAACAACGGAGGCGCCGTACCACGCACCGCCGGAAGAACAACACCACCACGCATAGTAGACGGCCGCAAGAGCCACCCGCCGCCAGCGCCGGGATCTGGACTCGCTGAACGTGCTCGGCCACAGCGCCGTCTTCCCGCAACCGCCCAACATCCAGCCGCTCTGCCACCGCCATGGACCACCACCACCAGCACGCCGGCACCGACAGACACCACCCCCCTCGCCACCAAGGCCGGCCGGAGCAGCACCGTCGACGAAAACCACCACCACCAACAGCACCAAAAGCAGGACGCCCACCACGACCGAGCCCTCACCTCGCCACCACGGCGGCCGGCCTGAGGAGCAAGGGCGAGGAAACGCACCTGACGAACCGCCTTCACGTCCTCCCCGGCGACGAGGCCGCCGGAACGGAGAAGGAGGGGAAGGACCAAAGCCAACACACCGGCTCCGCCGCCCCGTCATCGACGTCGCCGAAGGCACTCACACCTAGAAAGGGACCTATCTACACACCGGACCGAAAAACCAGAGCTCCCCCCCACCTCGCAGCGCCACGACGGCGGCCGGAGGCGGAGGGGGAGCGGTGGATTCGCCGGCGGAGACCAAGCTCGCGCGGTCGCCCCTCTTCCGCCTCTCTCTACTGTGGACGAGCGGATAAGCAAAACAGTTTTTGGTTTATGATATGGTGTTGCCACTAGGCAGTTTGTTTACACCCAGAACGCCAATGGCCACACGAAAGTTAGGTCATCCATGTCCTTGTTAGGAGCTTTGTAGTACCGAACCCGCCGGTGTCGCCGGTCGTCAGTTCGCCGTTCTCGTCGAGCTTCAGAGAGAACTTGGTGAGCCGAAACATGCGAACACGTGGTGGTGAAGTCCGTCCCTGGTCATCTGATCTGTCATCCATGTTCTCCTCTTCTCCGAAGTCGTAACCTCCCTGGTCATCTTTGTTGCCGACCACAACGCACTCCACAAGGCAGAATGCCCTGTCGTCCCCACACATGTAGACGAGGGAGGAACCAAGGTGCTTCTCGGCGGGGTCATCCGTGAACAGATATTCCTTGCCGTACTTCACGTCGGGACGGCAATCAGACGTGAGAGAAGCCAGTTCGCAGGAGCAGATGCGTCCAGATTTCTCTCTATACAGGGAGACTCCGACCCAGGTGCCCAGCTCAGGGTAGAAGCAAGCGCGGCCGTCGAAAGGTAGCACCCACTCCCCATGGTTTTTTCACGTGAAGCTCCCGTCGTCTGCCATGTGAAAGCTGTATGTGGCGGTGGGGAAACGAGGACTGACGAAGATGGTTTTCCTGTCGGGGAGAACGGCGCGGGAAAAGACATACATGGAGTCGAACGGCGCGTCGGGGAGCTTGCGCCATGACAAGGCGCCCAACTGGTTGCTAGGGCTGATCACCAGCGACCGGAGGTCGAGAACCTCCATGGAGAACTTCCCAAGGGCAAAGAGCTTGTCGCCGATTGGGAAGTAGATGGGCCTGTGTTGTTGGCTGTGCCGAGGGACGCGGCTCAGGCTCCTCTCGTGGACGTCGTAGCAGTAACCGCCCATGTCAGGCCTGCCTTCTTTTTCAGGCTGCATAACGAAGATCTTGGAGCCCAGGGCGTCGGAGAAGTGGATGGGCGGTTCCTTCTGTGCCCTAAGTTGTATGCAGGGAGATGGCAGGCAGGTGGCGGCCTCCCGTGCTTTGCATCCTCCTGGTATCAGCTGATCAAAGTACAGATCGACCTTGCTGATGCTGAATCCCAGCTCCCAGTCGTCCAAGATTATGTAGAGATGCGGCTGCGGCTTTGACGCCATGGTTCCTCCCTCGTTGGTTTCTTGCCTCCCCCTCGGCACCCTGTTGCGATTGACTAGCCCTGCATGCAATTCGGTTGTAAATACTCCATCCGTCCCAAAATAAGTGTCTTAAAGTTGTACAAAAGTGAATGTATCTATACTTATTTCATATCTAGATACATCTACTTTTTGACAAATCTAAGACAGTTATTTTGGGACGGAGGGAGTAGTAAGAATCATCTGCAAAATCCTACTCATACCGCAACTAAAACTCGACAAATTCTATGATCCGGCTAATCCATCGAAAACGGTAATCAAAATCCATCGCCAACCTTACCCTGACTCCAAGTTCTGAATCGTGGGCGAATTGATCGAAGAAAATCGCGTGTATGTCGAAGAGGGAACACCAGGGAAGGAGAGGCGCGAGAAAGAGGACGGAAGGTAAAGGCGGCGGAACAGATGGCTGGGATCGATCCGCATCCGGTCCGGTGACCCAAATGGGCCGCTCTGTGGGTGTGTCTCATGGGCCGTTACGTGGTCACATCCGGCCCTCTCAAATTTCTGGTTTTTTTTCCTCGTCTTCCTCCCGAGTTCAGTTCAGCCCCAAATCCAGTTCGCCGCCGGTCCAGTCCTCCTCTGGCCGGACCTCTCCTCTCCCATGCGGGCGCCGCTCCCGGTGCCTCTGCCGGCCTCTAGGAAACCCATTCCTCGCCACCACCCCGCCAATCCGTCGCCATGGACGGCCACCCTCCATTCCCATGAAGCCCCCTGGCCCCCCCACCCTAGCCATGCTCGAGCCTCCGCTGCTCCTCGCTGGGCTCCGCAGCTGCAGGAGATGCGTGAGGATCGCTGGTGGAGCGTGCCAGCGATAATCCGGGGAAGAGGTAATTACACCGAACCACAATTTCATAGGCAGAAAATCTCAACTTTTGAACTAGTTTTGACAAAACCACAACGTTAGACATAAATCATTACGGTTTTGCTAATCCTAAATCGATTGAGAATTAGCTAATCTCATTCTCCTTCTTAGCCTTTAGATTTTGCTACGTGATTCGTCTTAATTTGAGAGTTGTACATGGTTTGAAATTGTATACAACTGCAGTTAAATTTTATATGGACTCTTTAAATGTTGGATTTGCGTGTAGTGCTAGATTAAGAGTTGCACATGAGATGCACTTGTATGTCACTGACTAAGATTTAGTTAAATCTAAGCCGACTGAGATATTTGACAAACCGAAATTACTTACATAGAACTCAAATATCTCGTTTTCTTCTCTCAACACTAAAACTGGTATTAGGCCCATATGCTGGCGCTAATGTGGCCTAAACCATCCATCCTGTCCACCATGGTGAAAATGGGTGTTTCTCTGGCACATCTAGTCGTGATGTAGTAGCGAAATTTCTTTTCGTAGTAAAAGGAAGAATAATTCACAGCTGCCGCACAAAATCTCTTCTTGAAGCACCGTCATCATCGACATAAATGTCCGCCGCCACCATTGCCAGAGTGGTTCGTTACCATGCTGGCCCTTGGTGTCGTCATTGTCGCCTTTGGAGCCATCCACCGTTGCTGCTCATTCTGGTGTGAAAAGTGGTGTGGCCTGTTTGGCCGCCATAGTTACCTGACCGCACGGCTCCAAATCTATCACTGTCGTGGCTCTTGCCTTTTTACCTTTTCTTTTTTCTTCTTGACAAAGGGCCTCTCTGGTTTGTACAATTCATAAAAACACATGAATGAGAAAAACCCAGGATTGTAATGTCATGCACATTTCAGTCCTAGAGGATTTTGTATGCACCAAATTCAATTGATTCTTATCACAGTGAAAACAAAGGATTCTTACGAAAGAAGGTTTGAGTGGATTTTAGAATTCCTATGAAATTAGTGCACAAGATTCAGTAGAAATAATTCCGATGTGATTTAGTCCTACTGATCAAAACCAATATACGAAAAAAAATTATGTATTTAAATCCTCCAAAGTTCCTATAAAAATATCTTGTTTATTCTTCCTTTGTAGCCATATTTTCTTGTTCATATTACCTGGGTTTGAATGTTCATGATCTCGGGTACAACCAATTCTACTAGTCATCCAATCTATGGTATATCAAAAGAACAATTTTTGGACTATATGAATGTAAGAAAACCTTTAGGAACAATTCTAGAAGAACCTTGTTTTGGTTAACCACATGAACTTTGTAGTGGGCAAACCCAATTAACTAATGGGTCGACCTAGAATCACCACACCGACACCTACAAAAGGTAGCCATAATGGGTCATTGCTGTTTAGGAAAGAAGTAATTGACCCGGGTGGGGATTTCCCCGGTGGATATGGAGGGTAAGATCCAGCTTGGTGTGCCCATTAAAAAAAGGACCCAGCCTGGCAAAGCCTACCGGGTGGATTTGATGACATTTATCAATATTACTAGAGTATATATTCCTTCCAAAAATAATAATCAACGTTATGAAAGGAGTTAATACAATATATTTAAGCATATCTTGCGTGTTGCCTAACAAAACAAAAGTAGCATAAGAAACAAGTCCATGTATAGACCCTTGAACTCTGGCTGAAGTTTTCATTTTGTTATAAAACATTGAGAGGGTCCAAAACTGAACCTTGAAAGTTCACCCTTTTATCTTGGTCTGAATTCGGCATCAACGCTAAGCCCATACGGATCGAGAATGAAGTTCAGTGATGTCGCCGTCCCCACTATGAATTCGAATGAAGTTTAGTGATGCCGCCGTCCCCACTATGAATTCCCATGTGGTCTCATCTACAAAGAGCTCGAAGAGGAGCAACATCAGGGGTTTTAAAATATATTCAAGAAAACTTGTTGGACATTGTGGCAGACATAATATGAGTCAATGCTAGTGATAAACCATCCTCAAATCCACGTTAGCAAAAGCCACAAGGCCCACGATGAAACCAACCATGTGTTCCAAATGAAGTTTATGATTTTGAAATTTAGGACTAAATATGTACAACATAAGTTTAAGGGTCAAAGGTGGACTTCTGTACGAAACGAGCAACATCCAAAAGAAAGAAAGGTATGTGCAATACTTGTTGAACGAAAGGACCACTGAGTTTACATGCCCATGTAGGAGCCATCCGATCAAGACGTTAGCTGTGGTGGCTTTGCTTTATTAGGACATGCATATGTTTCTCTCACGCAGGCACAAACACATCTGGACCAAAAGCCTTCATATCCCGCAAAACCACAAAACAGAGCCCCAGACCACGAGACCACCATGGAGTTTCGGTACCGCGCCGGTGACGCACGCAGCCCGTCGACGGAGGGTACTGCTCCAAGTCGACCGTGAGCTCTCTCCCAGTGACGGCTAACTTTTGGTTGGTTCTTCATCTCTCACCCTGTTGATCTTCATTTCCTTGGTGTGAAGCCACATGTGGGCGGTAATGGCTTGGGGTTCCACAGGGAGAATTTTCAGGCGGTGGCGCCACGGCCGGCGTCTGTTCATGACGAGCTGCGGCGCGAGGCGGCTAAGGACAGGATAAGGGAGCGAATTCTGCGGGAAGAGTTGGAGACATTGGTGCTGGAGGTGGAGGTCTGGCATGAGCTCATGGAGGAGCGCATCCCTTCGCTGCGACGATCGACGGGCGCTTGCGCTTGCGGCAAAGGTTCGGAAGCTAAGGCAGCGCCCATGGCCATATCATCATCGCTGGAAACGCTGATTGGACACGAGGTTTGCTTCTGCTCTCCCGTCCTCATACAGATTTAGCTGCGTTGGATGGTTTATTCACGCTCTAGATCTGTGATGTCTCCCCCCCCCCCCCCCCCCCCCCCAACCATTTGTATCATGAGCAGATTATGGTAACTGATAACGACGATGGTTTTAGACTATTAGTTGCTTTATGTTTTTAATATCTATGGGGATTTTCCACCGCCGGTTTAATTGCATTGAACAAACTTATAAGTAAATAAGTCTTAAGGCACAATTGCACAAAAGCGAGTTTCCAGAACTTGATCTTAAATCCAAACCTTGCCTGAAATTGGAGGCCTAAATTAAGTTCTTACAAAGCTTCTAGGCGCATCAAACAATTTTCTCCATCACGGGGGTGTGCCCATGTCTCAGGCCGGCCATCTTCTTTGCGTTTTTGCGTCGGTTGAGTGTGGTTATGGATCTTCAGGGGGTGCCCTTAGGTCCTGGACAGAAAAATCTGACCCGTAGAGTATCGTGTGTCAGCTTCATCAATAGAATCAGCGCTTTATTTCAGCTATTCTCCACCATCTGAAGCCTGGAGCAGCTTGAGATATGGTTGCAGAAGTTGTCTCCGAAAACCATCACGTGATCTTTGAATATAAGCCTCCAATGGGTGCTCAAAATGAGTCTCCAAATCTACTTGACATCAATCCAAGTTTGACCATTAAACCATATTAGGGGCTTCCTCTTGCAAGGTCGCAGCAACCCAATGAAAACACATAGCTCTAAGAGATTTCTGATGCCCCGGACTCTAGGAGTAATTAGTAACAAAAAACTGTAATCATGCTAGTTAGCCCTAGAGTAATTAGTAATCAAAAATAGATATTTTACCCCTAGAGTAATGTTGTTGCAATTGTCATTTTCCTTTATTTAGAACGTTGCAGTTTGGAAGGAGGTGAATTGTTCCACGCAGGTTGGAACTGATATGTTATCACAAGCAATTGCTCTTGGTCTATCTTGGAGTTTCGACACAGTTTTGACTGTTCACAAAGAAACCGTTTGGCCCATCAGCTCATGTCATGAACTCATGGTGCCTCGCACTAGTCCTGACATGTTTTTTGTGATCGAAAACCTTATCCAAGCCTGCAATACTACTCTGACGTACCCCACTGTGTAAAGTGCAATACGGGGCCAAATGTAGATACAGCGATAGTAGGCATGGTCTAAACTGTAATTTACTCTACTCCATCATTCCTGAAAGTAAGACCTATATTTATTTTTGGAAAGTGCACTACGGGGCCAAACTGTAGATCCAGCGATAGTAGGCATGGTCTAAAGTCTAAACTGTAATTTACTCTACTCCCTCATTCCTGAAAGTAAGGCCTATAATTATTTTGGAAAGTCAAACCATGTAAAAAGTTTCACCAAGTTTTTAGATAAGAGATCAACAACTATAATACTGTACGAATATCATGTGACAATACATTTCATGATGTATCTAGCCGTTTGGATTGGTATTGTTTTTTTGACACAAATGGATTTGGTATTGTAGATGTTCAAAGTTTTTTCCTGAAAATTTGGTCAAAGCTTTATATTGTTTGACTTTTTGAAAAACTTATAGGTTTTAATTTCAGTAACGGAGGGAGTATGTATTACATGAATTGTTAAATTTAGTGGCACGCTTCATGATTTTTTGTCTTCTGAAACATAAATAGGTCTCAGTGTAGCAGATTTAAGATTGCTCAGACGCCAGTTATACATATCTTTGATTTCTCGAGTAAAATCTTTGCACTTACATATTCTCCTTGAACCTTTAAACCTGCAATACTATTCTGAACTCGCCATGTAAAGTGCAATACGAGGTCCAAACTGTAAATCCAATGACAGTATGCATGGTCCAAAGTGTAATCTCCTCTATTTATTATATGCATTGTTAAATTTAGCAGCACTCTTTATGATTTCTGGTCTTCTCGGACATCAATAGATCTCAGTGCTGCAGATTTAACCATGATTGCTCAGACACTAGTTACCGATATCTCTGGTTCTCCAATAAAAACTTTGCACTAACATTTAGAAGTGCGAGCAACACGAGAGCTTTGCCATACTTTTTGTTTCTTTTGTATGGTAACATATATAGACAATGCTGCATGTAAAACTTGGCATTTAAGGAAATTCCACATCAAATGTTGCATTCGGGGATATGCCGTGATAGTGTTTTTTCTAAGCATTATCTAGTGCCATTTAGTTTCCTTTGATTTATTTTCTTTTCTTCTAGTTTTTTCATTTCTCAACATGTGATATTCTAGTTTTGATATGCTGTTTTGATCTGATCAAACCAGCCTACATGGACTTGATCGTCAAAAGGACAGAGCAAAACTGAAAGATCACGTCGTAAGAGAAGGAGAGAATAGCAGGAAAGGAAATGACTTGGAGAAAATAAGAAGACATTGCACTAGACAAAGCTAAACAAAACATTTGTGGCATATGCCTAAATACATAATTGGAAGTCGCGTTTCTCCAAATGGCATTGTTTCGATGTGCTAGATTTTGCCTCTTCTTCTCAGTTCTCCCTAACTTAATAGAGTGTTTGCTTAGTCGAGTTTGTGTTTTCTCATGCAAATTATGCAGGTCCGCTCAAAACCGAATGCATCAGCAGCAGCAGCTCAATTACCAGCCAAGCGGAAGATCTCTTGTGTCGTTGCGGCTGCATCCACAATTTCAGCCGCAACAAGCAGCGAAAAGCAGAAACAGGGCTTGACCTGCACGCTGGGCAGCATCACAGCGACAGTCAAGAAAGGCATGCAAGATCACCTCCAAGGGAAGGCTCACATGAGCAACGCCGCGGCGCTTGTGCAGCAGCCGCGGGAGGAGGCCATAAAGCATGGCCGGCTGGAAGAGACGGAGGAGGAAGGTGCTACACGCCTTGGAAGCTCAACATTGGGACCAACTCCGGGATGATATGCGAGGTAGTGCAGATGAACGGGTACCTCCTCTGCGAGCTGTGCTGTGTAAAGACTCCCGACTTCATCACGATGCGTTCGCACCTCGAGGGGGGCACACACATCTCCAAGGCCAAGCGTCAGGAGGAGCAGTCCCAAGCTGTCGTCGCCGCCACTGATGCAAGGGTAGATCCAGAGATAGAAACGGTGGCTGTGAAGGTCAATGGCGTGCGCCGAGTGGGCGGCTTGCTGATGTGCGAGTTCTGTGACGTGAAGGCAGCGTCGGAGATTGTCATGCGATCTCACTTGGCCGGGAAGAAGCACACCAGCAAACAGAAGGCCACAGTTGACGCCGGTGCAGGTGGAGAAGTTGTGTTAGCACAGCCCAAAACAGATAAGGATGTAGCTGTTGAAACCAGCACCGTGACCCCTGGGCAGCAGGCAAAGAAGGCTGAAGCCGTCGCAACGGTCGGCGACTCCAATAAGTCGGTGGTGCTGGACGTCAGTGGCGTGCAGCACGTCGTTGAGAAGGTTGATGGCTTCCTCCTCTGTGCGTGCTGCAAGGTAAAGGCACCGTCAGAGTGCGTCATGGGTCTCACTTGGTTGGAAAGAAGCACAAGTACAAGGCGAAGGTTTGTGCCCTTGATGCCGGCGCAGGGGGTAAGAGGGCGGTCTTAGCAGAAGCCAAGTTCAAGGAAGCCGTCTCTGGCGTTGTCGACGGCACGGGTCGTAGCGAAGGCCAAGGCGATGATGAATCCGTGGAGAAACCAGCAGTGGAAAATATGGAGGCGGTGCCATCGGCAACGCATCAACAAGATCCTGCCGCTCCGGTTTGTGCCAGTTTCTCCGTGGTGATGGAAGTGGATGAACGTGCAGAGGCCCGAGATGATGCTGCCAACAAAGCTGAAGAACGTAAGATGGATGCCAAAGAAGAGGAAGCTGTCGAGACCAATGGCGTCCCAGCTGTGGCTGGCTATGAGGTGAAGATCCAGGTGGAGGGCAAGGTGTTCACCGTGCTGCGGCAGGCGGATAGTAGTATCTCCTGCGGGCTGTGCGGCCTGCACGGGTGTGACAAGGATCGTATGGTGAAACACCTCTACACCAGGGAGCACTGGCATAGAGCCCGTCTCGCCGAGCAGAACGAGGAGCAGGCAAGGAAGTTGGTGATGAGCAACGACAGCGACGGTGTCGTCATCCCGGTCACTGATGTAGTATGATTTTGTTGTCACTAAGCTGGAGTATGATTTTATTGCTTAAGTAAACGTCAAGTTCTTTTGTAGGCAGTACTTCAAATTTGTACCTCATTGTCGCTATGACGAGGTGAATCATTGTTCTGGAACAACTAAAAAAGAGTAGGGGAAGAGAACGGGAATGATTATTCAATTTTATTTCCAGGATACAGAGCGGGTTGTTCATGCTGTTGTTGCAGCGGTACACATGTGGGTCCATGTATTCTACTTCGTACTTCCATTGGGCTACATGCTTTCGGTGCCGAGGTTCTCACCGGAGTTCCTCCTCTAACGACTGGCTTAGGTGTTGGCCTCATGGGGTTTGCTGGCTACGTCTTGGCCTCACGGAGTTTCTCGTTTCTAGTAGTTTTTTTAGTGCTTTCTTTGTCTTCTCTTCCCTTATACCCCCTACATTTTATCCATCGGTTGTAAGAACATGACCAAGCCAGGCTATTTCAAGTGAATGAAACAAGCGGTGGTGATTTTTCCTCATCAATCACGATATCTTTTTTTTGCTTACCATGCAACGAGATCACTTGATTCTACTCGGTACATCGTCTAGCTTTGTGTGTCGATCAAATTGAATAGAATGTTTGCACTTTCACTTGATCAAACTTATATCTTTTCTTCTCCCTTCGTGATGATGATATCTTGAAGCTAAACATGAGAGCTCACACAATATTCCTCTTGAAGAAATATTTGCAATATGCTCAACACTAGCTTGACCATTATTTTGGATCACACAACACAACAATTATACATGTTGATTACCAGTTTCATCTATGGCAAGAATTTTTAAACCTTTCCTTTACTTAGGAACCCTTTGTGGATGAAGGCCCCTTAAATGCCCTCCCCCCCGAAATATATCAATCTTATGTGCAGGAGCTGCGAGCCTGAACCTTCCAACCAGAAATCAATCCGACCACCCGGACAAGGGGGACCAGTCCGGCTGGTTAGCCCGACCGAGCTACTTGAAGCCCAAAAGAGCATCACCTTGGGCGGCATGGACAATACCCGGACCAGTCCGGTTAACTGGGACAGGGAGGCTCTTGGTCCTTGGTCCGGCTGGGCAGCTCAGGGGCCGAAGTTACACCCATGCACCCGAACTGAGGCCGGATTACTTTGACTTGGTAGTACAGCCAAACTAAAAGCGTCATAACTTGAGCATACATACTCCGATTGAGATGAAAACAATTATGTTGCAAATCTTAGCACTCACCAATAGAGAAAATACCGCACATGGAGAGGTGTTGAAACTTTCTCAAAGAAGAACCAGTAAAAACTCAATGACGAATAACAATCTTTCATATCGATTCCATTTTCGGTTAACTTGAGTTTGTCATGATGATCAGGACAAGCTCCAGGACCTCACAAGGATAGAATCCAAAAAAAAAAAACAAGAAAGATTATGCCAAGTATGGAAAGGTTTAACCTCTCTATGAACGATATGATAAATATACTCACTTGAGAGGATAGTACGGTAATCTATCATATAAGCCGCTCTCCCAAATTACATCATGATAATGGTAAAATGGACCGAACCTATAAAAATTTGAGTTAGATGATGGCACAAACATATGGTATTTAAATGGAGCGAACATATGGTATTCAAGCATTGGACAAACTCTACAAGTTGTAACCATTAGTCCAAAAGGATTGTATTTAATTGTCAAAACCACACACGGGAGCGCCATTCTATTTCATTCAGAATAAGGAATTTTATCATTTACATTGAGCACAAAAGCCTAGCTTAGACACTTGGAATATCAAAACTTGACAAATCTTATCCTGCATAAAGCCTTTTGTAAATCATTGGGCTTGAACTAGAAAGTTCAATACAAGCCGGGTACATCAAATATTGTGGTTGATTCCCTTATCTAGATGTCCTGATACATCTAAACTAGCAGTTTTTTTTGTCAGTAATCCCAAATGGCTGGAGATAAGCATGGAAAGTTACTATTCACACCCTGAAGGCAAGGAGTTACTCACAAAACATGGTGTAATTGGCCCTGATGGACATGGTTATTCACTCCCTTATGAAACTATTAATTATATACCAAGACAAAATTTGGATTGGCAACCACTCCGAAGCCAAGCAAGCTATTCTATTAGCATTATATTCTAGTGGCATAGGAGGGCATAGTTTGCAACTTGCCACAAGGTCATGTCCTTATTTGCATTGCCATATATGAAGGAAGATGTGCGCAAATATGTTGCTCGTTGCATAGTGTGGGGAAACCTAGACTATTGTAAAATCTCGCAATTGCAGAAAAGGCATGGGATATTGTTAGCTTTGACATTATTGAGAGATTGCCAAAATCATGCAGGTATGGCACCATATTGGTCATAACTGATGAATTTACAAAATATGGTAATTCTATTCCATTATCTCATCCATATAATGCCCTGTCAGTTGCACAGTTATATATGAACAATCTCTATAAGCTTCATGGTTGCCCAAGGCATCATTTGTGACACAATAAGGTTTTTACCGGTGCACATTGGCAACAATTTTTTCAGAATTATTGACACAACTATGAATATAAGTTGAAGGTCCTATCCACAAACATATGGTCAAACATAGCGCTTACATCAGTGATTTGTAAAAAAAATTGAGGTGTAAGACTAATGCGTGCCCATCTAAATGGTCTAAATGTCTCTCACAGGTAGAATTTTGGTACAACACAACATACCACCCATATTTATGGAAATCGCCTTTTGAAGTTTCTTATGGGTTCAAGCCAACATTTTGGTCTGCAAGATTTATCTACGTTAGTACCATATCTGGCCACTTGGTTAAAAGAAAAGGATGACATGCAACAACTCATTCAACAAAACTTGTTGAAGGCTTAACAATGTACGAAAAATCAAGCTCTGTCGGCCCAGTGAGAACCAGGGTGTACTGGGCCATGTCCTCCACAGCCCTCAACACGCAGTGGATAAATTCCGCTAAGGACCAAGCCCATGGCTTGGAGAGACTCGCGAGGCGAATCGCCTCGCGAGGGCTCGGGAGGCAGCCAGGGCCTGCAGAGGCCCTCTTCACTGCTGCCCCCTCTTCAAGGCTTCCTCCCCTGGAGATAAGTCAATGCCGAATCCTCCACAGGGCGTCCTAGCCCTCGCGGGATTCCTTCACTGCAAAGCAAGCTCTGCAGAGCGCACATGGGCTCTGCAGCAGCCGCAGAGTGACGTGCGCCTCTGCGCGCGGTGACGACGACGCCGCAGTTGCCATTCTGGTGATTAAAGGGGTCAACAAAGCTGTGCCCTCGCACCGGACTACAAGAATTACCTCTTTGGTGATTAAAGGAGATGGCCGGCGCTACGCTCCACCGGCGGACGTCACCGTGGGCACCCCCACGTCTCTCTGCAGTCCCCGCTGGCCGTCCTGCGTGGACGGTGGTCGCCCTGCGCCCAAGACCAACTTTATGCCATGGACCGTGTCCATGGCCAGCCTGGCTGCGGTGCACCGTGCTCTGTCCTTCGTCGCCATGTGGTAGCCCTTCCGCTGCGGCAATAAGCAGGGAAGAGGCCCGGGGCGCCTATAAAAGTGGAGGGCACACCGCCGTAGCAAGGGATCGCATCCTAGGATAGCTAAGTCACATACGCGTAAGGAAGAAGAAGACCCAAGCTAGTTCTTCCTTGTACGCACCATTGCCATAAGAGAGCCCTCGGCAGGCTCATTGTACTGTAACCTACAACAGTGCAATACAGACAAGCAGGAGTAGCGGTGTTACCTCCACACGAGGGCCGTGAACCTGGGTAAGGGCATGTGTTCCATCCCTGCCGTGATGTCCCTCCTCCCGCGCGACGAGCACCGTCGCCGTGCTGGTTGAGGGTTGTTTGATTGCGTGTTCAGCCCCCTGCACGAACATCTCTTCGAGAGCTTGACCACCCCTGTTTCGTGGGAGTCAATCTCCGACAATTGGCGCGCCAGGTAGGGGGCTGAGGCGCGTTTTCAACCTTCACTGACCTCTGCGCATGCCGGATACTCGCTCAGCTCGCGCTTCCCGGCGGGCGTCAGGCAGGGCAACCACCGAGCCCGCGACGAACGCCACCGGCACCCGCGGTCGAGGCCGCCCTCACGCCAGCCGTGACCCCACAGGGCCACGCGTGGAGCACCCCGAGGACGGCGACGACCGCCACGAGGACCACTTCGACGACGACATCGACCCCGGACACCGCGAGGACGCTGAGTCCTCGCACCCGTCCCAGCGACGCAGCGCCTCCACTCTTGGGCTTCCAGCACCCAGCCCGAACACCGCGCTGCTCATGGCAGCGGAGCTCTTCCGCTACCGCCCCACCACCGAGGCGCACGACAACTGGCTCGGGCGTCTGCAGCATCTCGTCGACATCGTGGCGACGCCACGCGCAGCTCCGACGGCATCACGCTCACTGGTGCACCACAACTCCAGGTGTGCGGGAACTGCTGCGCATGGCGCACCTCCACCGCCGCCTCCGCCGCCACCTCCGCCGGGACCACCTCCAGTTGCGGCCCGTAAGGCCGCCTCTCACGCGACTTCGCCGCATGACTGCCAAATCGTGCAGCGGACGGTGCCGGACGCACGGGTGGAGATGGAGCGCCAGAAGGACCTGCAAAAGCGCATCGTCGAGGAGATCGGCCAAGCGGGGCGGCAGAACCGTCGAGCTCTTCAGGGCGGCGTTGCCACGTACGCCACAGGGTGCGCAGCCTACTCCCGCTCACTGCGTCACGTCGTCTGGCCACAGAAGTTCAGGCCGGACCTACCCAAGGGCTACGACGGCATGAACAACCCCATCGAGTTCCTGCAGCTCTACACCACCTCCATCCAAGCTGCGGGGGGGGGGACGACAAGGTCATGGCCAACTGGTTCCCCCACGCACTCAGAGATTCTGCTCTGTCGTGGCTCCTAAGCCTTCCAGAAGACTCCATCGACTCATGGGAGGAGCTCTGCCAGCAGTTCGTTGCGAACTTCAAGGGCACGTACGAGCGCGCCCTCACCTACAACGACCTGCGCGGCGTGCACCAGAAGCCTAGCGAGACCCTCCGCAAGTTCATCCAGCGCTTCAGCCAAGTCCGCAACAAGATCCCAAACATACCGGACTTGCACGTCATCGCCGCCTTCAGAGAGGGCGTCACCAACCACAGGATGCTCGAGAAGCTCGGCATCCACGACACCCTCTCCTCTGTGGTGAAGCTGTTCGACATCGCAGACAAGTGCGCAAGGCAGAAGAAGGCGTCCTCTTCGTCAAGGTGGGCGCAAAAGACGACCTAGGCGAGGGGTCCAAGTCCCACAAGAAGCGTGACGAGACTAAGCGCAAGCCTACCGCTGTTCTGGCGGCAGAGCCTGACGCCAAGCACGCCCGTGAGGATTCCCCTGAAGCCGGCGAGAGGAGCCAGGACAATCGCCCCTTCTGCATCTACCACAACAGGCGCGGCCATGCTACCAAGAACTGCTACGACCTCAAGCGGCTAAGCAAGAAGCGCGAGCAAGAAGAAGGCAACAGCGGCCGCGGCAGAGGCCGTGGCTTCCGCAAGGGTGGACGCAAAGGCAACTACCAGAGGCCGCAGGGGACTCAGGCGAATGCCGCCGAGAAAAACAACAACCTCCCTGACGAAGAGCCTGGGGTTACCAGGCCCCTAAGGGGGCTATGGCATGCATCCTCGGCGGATCCCAAGCGCCCAAGTCCAACAACCACTTCAAGCAGTTCGCCCGCGAGCTCAATGCAGCGCTGCCCTCTGTCAAGATGTCCAGGCCCCTCAAGTGGTCCCAGTACACCATCGTTTTCGACGACAAAGATCATCCCAAGTCAACCAAGACTGTTAGCACCATCCCCCTGGTGTGCACCCCCACCATCAACAACATCGCCGTCAGCAAGACGCTCATAGATGGGGGTGCAGGCTTGAACGTCATTTCTGTCGAGACCTTCGAGACGCTTCAAGTGCCCTACGAGTGGCTCATGCCCTCCAGGCCCTTCACCGGGGTCACCAACGGCTCGATCGCACCTCTGGGACAAGTGAGGCTTGCAGTCACCTTCGGCACGCAGAACAACTACCGCACCGAGCTAATTGACTTCGACGTCGCGCACATTGGCCTGCCCTACAACGCCATCCTCGGCTACCCCGCCCTCGCCAAATTCATGGCCGTCACACACCACGCCTACAACATGGTCAAGATACCTGGCAGCGGTGGCACCATCACCATCCACGGTCATGTACACGACGCTACGCGCGCTGTCGAGACCGCCTACAAAGCCGCTGCCATGGCGTTCCCCGCTGACGAGGACATGGAGCCTCTCGAGAGGCCCAAGAAGAAGAAGCAGTTGTTCTCTCAAGAGCAAGCATCTACAAAGAAGGTGTCGCTGAGCACCGATGGCTCGGGGGCTGAGGGCTCGGGGGCTAGCGTCACCATAGGCGCTGGCTTGCCTCCCAAATAGGAAAGCGCGCTCGTCGCCTTCCTTCGGGTAAACTCTGACATGTTCGCATGGACTCCGTCAGATATGTCCGGTGTTCCAAGAGAGGTGATTGAGCACCACTTAGCCGTGTGTCCAAACGCACGCCCTGTGAAGCAGAAAGCACAAAAACAAGCCCCCGAGAAGCAAGCGTTCATCATCAAAGAAGTAGAGAAGCTGAAAGCAGCAGACATCATTCGAGAAGTCTCCCACCCCACTTGGCTCTCCAACGGCGTGGTTGTCCCCAAACCCGCTGGAGGAGGCCGGCTCTACATCGACTACACCGACGTCAATAAGGCCTGCCCCAAGGACCCATACCCCATGCCGAGGATTGACCAGATCATGGACTCCACCGCCGGCTGCGATCTCCTCTGCTTACTGGATGCCTTCTCAGGCTACCATCAGATCAAGATGGCCAAGGAAGACGAGGAGAAGACAGCATTCCTCACCCCTTGTGGTGTGTACTGCTATACTTGCATGCCTTTTGGCCTGAAGAATGCCGGCGCCACCTTCCAGAGGCTCATGAGGATCGCCTTGGGGGCTCAGATGGGCAGAAATGCAGAAGCTTATGTCGACGACATCGTGGTCAAGTCTCGCTAGGGAGACACCCTCTTGAAGGATCTCGAGGAAACCTTCGCCAGCCTGCGTAAGGTGAACATCAAGTTAAACCCCGCCAAGTGCGTCTTCGGGGTACCTTCAGGCAAACTCCTCGGATTCATGGTGTCCCACCGTGGCATAAAAGCAAATCCAGACAAGATCAAGGCAATAGAAGATATGCAGCCACCTCGCCGCCTCAAGGACATGCAGCGCCTAGCAGGATGCATGGCTAGCTTAGGCCGCTTCATCTCCAAGTTCGGCGAGAGAGCCCTGCCATTTTTCAAGATCATGAAGAAATCGGGCACCTTCAAGTGGACTCCAGAGGCAGACAAAGCATTTGAGGACCTGAAGAGATACTTGGCTAGCTCACCAGTAATGGTGGCCCCCAGGACAGGTGAGCCTCTGAAGCTGTACCTATCAGCCACTCCACAAACCGCGAGTGCCGTCCTGGTGGCAGAAAGAGAAGAGCCAGTCCTCCCCAAGAAAAGCACTGCCACCCCAAGTCCAAAACCTCCCGATAAGGAAACAGTCTCTCCAGACCCGGCGCCAGACCCACAGCCTCAAGTCGAGACCTCTACAAGCACCCTCATCGAGACTCCTCCATAGGGAAACCTCGCCAAAGGGCCTGAGGAGTCTCCACAGGGACCCAGCACTACAGCTTCATCAACAACCCTCGTCGAGCATCCTGTCTACTTCGTCAGTACTGTACTATGAGATGCTCGCGAGCGCTACCCAGTGCAGCAGAAGCTCCACCTCGCGCTCCTCATCGCCTCCAGGAAGCTACGGCACTACTTCCAGGGCCACCCCATCACGGTGGTCACATCTTTCCCCCTGGAGCAAATCCTGCGCAACCCCAACGCTACAGATCGCGTCGCAGGATGGAACATTGAGCTGCAACCATTCAACCTGCGCTTCGACACCACAAGAGTCATAAAAGGGCGAGCGCTGGCGGATTTTGTCGCTGAATGGACAGACCCAACGCCTGAAGATCCTCGTGAAGAAGAAACCGTGCCGTCGGGAGATACAACGCCAAGCCACTGGACCATGCACTTCGACGGAGCCTTCTCCTGCCGCAATGGCGGGGCTGGAGTGGTCCTAACCTCACCAAAAGGCAACAAGCTCTACTACGCCATCCAATTGTGCTTCACAATAGACAAGATCTCCAACAACATCGCCGAGTACGAACGCCTCCTCGCCAGGCTAAGGGCTGCCATCGCCCTGGGCGTCAAGCACTTACTCATAAAGGGTGATTCCCAGCTGCTAGTTAACTTCTCCAACAAGAGTTACACGCCTAAGGACGACCACATGGCCGCCTACCTTGAAGAGGTTCGCAAGCTCGAGAAGTACTTCAGAGGCATGGAGCTCATGCACATCCCGTGGAAGGAAAACCAAGAGGCAGATGATATCGCCAAGCGAGCATCAAGAAGACAGGCCCAGCCAGCTGGCGTCTCCGAGGAGAGACTCTCCAAGGCGTCCATAAAGCAGCCACAAGAAGCAGCAGCCACAAGCACGGACGAAGTACTCCCACCACCTCCTGCTAGGGGTGTAAACGGATCGGATCGGATTTTGCCTCTACCATATCCTTTACCATATTTTTTCATCGAATTCGGATCGGATTGGATAGTGAGCAGTTACGGATTCGGGTGCGGATAGATATAATCACGGATTCGGAACGGAAATGGAGCAAATTCGGAGCGGAAAGAAAATTAGTCGGATCGGTATGCGCAATGTATATCATCGAGCCATATAACCAAAAATAATAGCACAACAACGTAATAATCTAACAAAGTTATAGTCCATAATATGTATTATGACCATGCAAGGGAGTCGATGTTCAACAAATGAGATTCACAACTCACTAACTACAAAATCTACTCTATTAGTTTAGACATTTCGGTAGAAAATCTGATTATTCGGATTATAACCATCGGATAATCCTAACTAATATTCGGATAATTCATATTCGGATGCTATTTTTCATACCATATCCTATACCGTATCCAGGTGTTCAGTTCGGAATCGGATATCCTTATCCGGCAAATTCTTCGGAACCGGATATGGATTCTTTAAAACGGTTTCGGCGACGGATTCGGTGCGGAAATTATCCTATCCGTTTACACCCCTACCTCCTGCCGAGGGAGCACCCGACTGCGGTCCCTCCACAGGGGAGCGTCTGATGCTAACCATGGCGCATCAAGAGACAGGCTGGGTCGACGAGCTAAAAGATTACCTGCTAAAGGGAGTTTTCCCCGAGGAAGACGCAGAAGCAGAACGAGTCGCTCGACAAGCCAGGTCATACTTCATCCTCGAGGAAGATCTATACCGCAAGCGCCCAAATGAAATTGCACTCAAATGCGTTCCCAACGAGGAAGGCCGCATGTTGATCAGAGACATCCACAACGGAGAGTGCGACCACCATTCCTCTGCACGCACTCTCGCAGGCAAGGTCTTCAGGAGCGGATTCTACTGGCCCCAAGTGCTTCAAGATGCCACCACCATCGTCCAGACTTGCGATGCGTGCCAATTCCACGCCAAGCAAGTACACCAGCCGGCATTGGGGCTCCAAACCATCCCGCTCTCATGGCCTTTCGCGGTCTGGGGGCTGGACATCGTGGGCCCCTTCCCAAGAGCGCAAGGGGGCTACCGTTTCCTCTTCGTGGCCATCGACAAGTTCACCAAGTGGTCAGAGATAGAAGCAGTGCGCAGCATACCGGCCAGAGCAGCAGTGAAATTCATCAGAGGCCTGGTCTGCCGTTTTGGCGTGCCAAACCACATCATCACCGACAATGGGTCACAATTCACCAGTGGCATCTTCAGGGCCTACTGCGAGAGCCTCGGCACCAAGCTCTGCTTCGCTTCGGTAGCTTACCCGCAGAGCAACGGCCAAGCCGAGCGAGCAAATGCTGAGGTCCTCAAGGGTCTCAAGACAAGGAGCTTCAATCGCCTCAAGGGGTACGGCAAGGGTTGGATCGATGAGCTCCCATCTGTGCTCTGGTCCATCCGCACAAACCCCACGAAGCCCACTGGCGAGACACCATTCGCTCTTGTGTATGGAGCTGAAGCAGTTCTCCCCACAGAGATCAAGCATGGATCCCCACGGGTCCTTGCTTTCAATGCGGACGATCAGGAAGACCTCCACAACACCGACCTGCTGCTCCTCGACGCGCTACGCCGCCGTGCCGCCCTCAGGGCTGCAAAGTACCAGCAGGACCTGCGACGCTACCACAGTCGCCACGTGCGCTCCCGCACTCTCGAGGCAGGCGACCACGTCCTCAGGAGAATCCTCTCCAGAGAAGGTCTCCACAAGCTGTCGCCCATGTGGGAAGGCCGCTACAGGGTCGCACACATCGCAAGGCCTGGCGTGGTACGCCTCGAAACGGAGGACGGCATCCCAATCTAGAATCCATGGAACATTGCACACCTGCGCAAGTTCTAAACGTGATCACAGTCACGCCAGACATTTTTTGTCTCTCGAGGGAAGCCAGACATTTTTTGTCTCCAGAGGGAAGCGCACAGCTTCACCTCCCAGCTTCACAAAGCTTCTCCTCCAGAGGGCCAGCCCCTCCGAGCTCTCCCGATAACAAGCCACCGCAGGCTGTGGAGAGTCTCAGTCACTAAAGGTGGTCCCCATGCCTCGACATGGATAAAACTTTCCCTTGGCAATCCCAAGTGTAATGAACCAATTTCGTTTGTCAATGAAACATTGCGCTGAGGCGCCGTTATGTAATATTTTGGTGGTGAGTTTTCTTTTTCATCATTTTCATTTTTCATCTGCGCTCATATTCTTCCCATGCGCACCTCGCGAGCGGGGGCTGAGTACGGTGCCTGTGCCTCAAGAGCACCCCATCAGCACTACAAAATCCAAGGATCCGAGCTCTAACACGTGAGCATGCTCTCACGCCTGTTACCTCACCAAAGAGCTCTGGCTCAAGGGCTTGCCCCCGAGCACGCCACCTCACCAAAGGATCTTGGTACTTACTCTCCTCGCGAAATACTCATGTGGAAGCCTATAAGCGCACATGACTCGTTACCAGCATGTGTTGGCTTTGGTTTTTCCTCTCTAACCAGCACAGGGAACAAAAGTCCTCCCAAGCCCGGGAAGCCGCACTCCAGCCTCAGGAAGGGAGTGCACCATCAGGGAAACCAACACCCTCTACGAGGACAAAGCCTCGCGAAGCTAAGTCAAGCACTCACGCCTCAAGGATCTTTTCGTTCTCTCTCACGAGTACATGTCGTCCCTCGGGCATATCTTTTCTCCCTCGCGCTTCATGGACTGCTTGTGCGTCAAAGGGGGCCCTCGAGCACCGCGACTCGAGAGCTCTTACCTCTCTAAGCCTTAAACTCCCCCCGGCCTTGCTGAGTCATAGCTCCGGCATACCGCAGTGGCGGAGTCATAGCGCAAAGAGATGGGTCCGAACAACGTAGAGCAAGAAAGACATGAAGTAGGAATAAAAGGCCCTTCGAGGAGCACACACGCACATAGTAGCACAGACTTAAAATATCTTACAGGCCAGAATAAAAGGACACAAGTCTTTAAACAAAGGTAAATGCGCCTCATGCGCGTGTTGTTGCAGGAGCGGTCTAGGCCGAGAAATCGCCATCGTCATCCTCCTCAGCCTCTTCTTCAGACATCTCTTCAGAGCTGGTCTCCTCCTCAGCGGCCTGCGGCGCCTCGACCCTCTTGAAGCGGCTGACGTAGTCGTCGACCTCCTCGCGAACCGAGTTGGAGAGCTTCCCGGCTTGGTTCCCCTCAAGAGGCTCGGTCACGGTCTTGTAGTCGAAGCCGGGATGAGGCGCTGAAGGTTGGCGAAGACGCGGTCAATCGTAACCGCCAAGAGCTGGCGGCACTCTTCGTCAACGACGTCGCTTAGCTCCGCAGCAGGGCCTTCTAGCACGGTGAAGAGCTGGTCGAAGTAGGTGAGGTACGCGGCAGCGTTGGAGTTTCCCTGAACAGGGACGGCGGGCGCCACCACGCCAAGCCTTGCCACGAGAGCGTTCCCCGTGTCACCAAGGACTGGAACATGCGTTCTCGCTGCTGCGTCAAGACCCGCGCCGCCTGCGCAGACTCCACCGCCTCCACAGCACGCTCCACGGCGGGGCCAACCTGCGAGTTGATGTCCGCCATGTCGGCCATCAGGTGGGCGAGGTCCTGCTCCGCGCGTGCACGAGCTTCGTCTGCGCGGCGACGACCTTCCTTGAAGCGCCTGGCTTGGGCGTTCAGAGTGGCGTTCAGCTGCTCCAGCTGGCGGATGCGAGCATCGCCTTCGCCGCGTCTCTTCTTGAAGCGCTCCTCCTGCTTCTTGAACTTCCCAGCGTATTTGGCGGAGACGGCGGTGCGGAACTCTTTCTGCTTGTCGGAGAGCTCCTTTTCGAGCTCTTCCTTCTTCTCAGCAAACTTCGAGTTAAACCTCTCCACGTGCCTCTGGTGCCTTGCCACCACCTCGCAGTGCTCGCCGACGGCCTGGCCAGGTTACCCTCCCGGGCCTCGAGGTCCGCGCGCTGCGTGGACAGCTCCGTCACGCCCTGCAGGTATTGCTCATCGCGCTGGAGCAAGTCCGCCTCGCGCGCTGCTAACGCCTGGTCGCGAGCAACCAAAGTTGCGCGGTGCTGGTCCAAGGACAACCGCACGACTTCAGAATCAAAGATGATCTTCGCCTCACGGGCGGCGAGCTCCTGGCTTCGATTAGCCAGCGTGGTCTCGACGGCCACACGCTCTAGGGCAGCCGCTTGGCACTCCGCCTTGGCCGCCTCCAGATCTTTGGCCGCCGCCTGGCGCTCTGCCTGAAGAGGCTCTAAGGTCTCCTCAGCTTCGCGCACTGCGCTTTCGCGGACTGTCTTGGCGAAGAGCAGCGCCTCCTCGCGTTGCGCCTGCAGGGCCTGGTCGCTCTAGCGGCGGCGCTCCACGGTCTCGAAGAATTGGGCCCAGGCCTTCGCGGGCTCGTCTTGCTTCTAGGCGAGCATGGCCTCCTCGAGCGCGAGGTGAGCTTCAAGCCCGTCCAGCGATTCCCTCGCCAGGCGGAAGGCAGCACCGCGGCGAGCGCCCCTCCAGCTGCTGCCACCCAGGACCAAGGCCCGCGAGCCCCCGCGAGGCGTAGAGGGCCCCGCACCTGCATTAGGCCCAAGGAAGGGGACCTCCGTGCTTGGGCCAGGGTCTGCCCTAGCCTGGGGGCGAACCATCACCGCCGCTGGCGCCATGGGCGCCAGCATCATCGCCTTCCGGTGGCGCCTCTTCATGAACTTTGGGGGCGGGGGAAGCCTGCCCCGTCATCGTCGGATCCGCCGTCGTCTCGCCGATGGGGGCCTCTGAAGAAGCCGCCTCCCCTTCAGCCTCTGTGCGCGGCGGGGGTGGCGGAGGAGCCTTGTCGTGGTGGGAACACGCAGATGCCTAGGGGTAGGCTTAGTCTGGGGCCGAACGGTCGTTGGGGGAATCCGGGGAGGGTTTATGCACTCAAGAGGTGCACAAGCAAGTGTACGCAAGAAGAAACCGCAAGAACACGAACGAGAAACCAAGAAACCAAGAACACAAAGCACACCACGATGTACCCTGCTTCGGGGCCCTCTTGTGGAGGTAACACCCCTACTGCAGCACTATCCTACTCGGTGTATAGCACAAGGTGACAAGTACAAGCTGCTCCTCGAGCTGTGCGATGATACAATGGTGAGAACTTGAGGTAGAAGATGAAGCTACAAGGGAGGAAGAAGGAACTCCGAGCTTGGATCCGAGGTATCTTAGGGGATTCCGAGGTTCCTCCTTCTCCGTTGATATATCGATGCCTCTCCCTCTCTCTGTCTTGTTCCTCGATCCCTCAAGCAGGAGGGTTGAAGCCCAATATATAGGCCAGCCGAGTTACCGATATGCCCCTCGCTGAACACTGTAGCCATGCCTCTGCCTTGGTCATCATGGTACTCCTGTCAGGGATAGGACATGGCCTGCCCATCCCCTGCATCACCACAGTAGAGCTAGGATGTCCCCTCTGACTGAGACAGGACGTAGCCTGGCTGAGCTACCTCGTAGCCTTTTCCCCGGATCTCGCGTGGTCAGCGGTCAGAGACGTGCAGGCCCTGCCGAACCAGGGGCACGCCTCTGCCAGGCTCCGTGGCAGACGCTCCCGTGTCAGGCGGGAAGTGACAGGAGCATTGACTCCTGCCCGACCTATGGCTTCTTGCCTTGGTTAGCCCGACACGGATGTGTCGGGCTCTTTACCTCGGTCTTGCGCTTAAGATCTTTACTAGGTCGGACCTTACTTCCTTCCAACAGCTTCTCCTGCACTCACAATACAAATCACAGCACCGGGTAGTTAGGTCGGCTGATCATAGCTCGGACTATGAACCTCGGCCCATGCCAACGGGATACCTCGGACCCCTCTGGCCAAGACAGGTCGGCCTTTATATTCTCCAGGTCAAGATGAAGCTCGGACACTCCCAGGTCCAAACAGGTCGGCCCCTTCCGTACCTCGGCACATCTTTAAACTCAGCTTATGCCAAGCCTTGACCCTACCCGGGGTAGCCCCCGACATTAGTCCCCGAAGCTGGTGCGGTCCTACGACCTCGGATGGAGGGTCGTAGCAGGTTCAAAAAATAAACAAGGCACCACCTCTAAAACCGACCTCAAACATAGCTGTGCCGAGGTACCTCCCACAGACCATATTCTAATCCGAGGTTTGATATGCAACACTATCTTTCTGAACTGTTTGACTCATCACAATCTTGCCTCAAGATTTTCGAGGCACGTGGCGAAGAATCTCTGCCCGGACCCCGAAATCCAGACCTTTGAAAGACAGGTCCTGCCCACACGCCGCCTTCGTCAGCCGGACCCACCAAACAGTGCACACACGCACTCAAGTGCTTGACCAACTTGACCGCCCACGACCCCTCGGTTTTCGCGCTGAGCAGCATGGAAGATCCGGCGCTGGCGGTTGCCGTTCTGTGGCCCACGATGTGGCCGATCGTGCGGCCACAAACCGCGCAACTGCTCCTCTGCCCGCACACGATCCCACGCTTCCCCGGTAACCGCGCGGTAGTGCGCAGTTACCGCACGCAGTTATAAATAGGGGCCCAGGGCAGGACTTCGTCCTCTTCCCCAATCACCCGCTGCTCCGTGCTCTCCGCTGCCAGCGCCGCCGTCGAGCCCTCCCTGGTGACGCGCACCGCACCTTGCGCCGCCACACCGCCGTTGTGCAGCAACGTTTCGCACCGCCGTCGAGCGCCTCGCCGCACCGAGTACGCGCGCTGCGCCTTGCGCCGTCGACTCGCCGCCGATCCTTCGCGTTCTTCACCGGTGAGTTCTTCGCTTCTCCTCCATTGCCATGAACGTGTTCCTCCGTAACGATGAACTCGATGACCTTGATGAACCCGATGATCCCCTCTCGCATTCTTTTAGCACTCTTAGATCTCATCTAGACTTGTTTCAGACGCGCCCGTAGCACTATCCTTTTAGGTTTGCCCCTTGATGAACTCGAGTTTATTTTCCTTTTTAGCTCATCGGTAGATCTTTGCTAGTATCTCGCAGTGGTAGAAACGTGTTTCCCGCCTAAATCCTTTAGCCCGGCTATCCCGAATGATCTGAGGTATTTACCCCGGCTGAACCTCCCTCTTCTGCAGGAAAGCGTCCACATGTCTTCTGCCTCGGATCACGCCGATGAAGGAGCACCTGGAGAACGAGGTAGCTGGGAGGGATCCGATGTCACGGAGGTCGACATCAAGTGGCTCCGAGATTCACGGCGGATCCCGGCCACCTCATCTGCCGGGTTCTGAAGAAAGAAGATATCGAACCCGAGGTGGAATCCGGGGAGCGGGTCGTCTTCCTGGATCACTTCGAACGTGGTTTCGGGCTCCTGGCCGAGAAATTCTTCCGGGACTTCTTAGACACCTTTGGGCTACAACCACACCACTTGCCCGCCAAGAAACAAAGTGTCCCGAACAAGAAGGTCGTGGACAAGGAGATGACCGCTTGCGGGGCGGCCTCGATTTCGCCTCGGCGCCTCTCTGAGTTTCCTCGGATTCAGGGCCTGGACTCCTGCCGAAAATGGCAACGCTCCTTCTTATATGTGAAGAACCCGGGCACCGAAGACCTCATCAACTTGCCGAGTTCACCATTGGAGCCCCTACTGCCCAACTCAACTGGGATTACGAGCCTGCACCCGACGCTCTCGAGGTTTTATTGATCCACCAGACCATGATGTCACTCTAGGAGAAAGTTGGGGAGCAGATGACATTTTGCGCACCATGATCACCCGCCGAGTTAATCCTCTACAAGCGCGGGCCCACAAGATCTGCCACATGAGTGGTCGCTATGACCCCACCCGGAATAGCACCCATGAACTCAGCGACTCCGAAGTGAAGAGGCGCATCCGGGCCATCGCCAAGACCACCATGCCCGATAAGTGGAAATGGGGTGTCAAGCCCTATGACCGAGATCACCTTCCAGCTCAAGTAAGTGTACCTTACCCGGCGTATAATATTCCTCGGTTTCATTTTCACCCCGACCTTGTATTGATTCTTGTGCTAACTCGGTTTTACCTTGCCACCTCTGCAGAAGTTCACTCGACAGGAAATCGAGGATGGTCCCCTTTCTTCTAAGGAGTGGACTCCCGACCTGCCTATTCCGGCCGCCGCCGAGGCTGAAGATCCGGACAATGAGGATCACCTCCCTATTCCCAAGGCCACCTCGGGTAAGACTCGCGGTTGCCCATCGCACCGCCCACCAGTTCGGTCATCCATCCAGGATTGGCCCGATGATGACGATGACGATTGCCAAATTCTGGAACCTGTCAATGTTATTCCAATTTCCTATGCTCCTCCGACATATAAGAACTTTCATCCCGTCTGCAGCCTCCCGGAAGCGCTCAGGACCCGGTACCTCGGATGCCGAGGCTTCTAAGACCTCGGAGACTGCAGCGCCCAAAGCCAAGCGTGCCAAGAAGACTCGGCGAGGCACAAGAAACGAGGCCCCGTGGAGGAAGATGCGTAAGTCACCTTGCTCCTTTTTACTTTCCGCTGTTCCGAGGTTAAGCTTTTTATACTCTAACTTAATCTTTCTTTTTCGTCTAGCCCGGCTCGGCAGATCAAACAGAGCCACAGCTCGATACATTCACCACTGCCTCCAGTGGTTGAATCCCAGACAACCGAGGTCGAGGTTAACCTCGGCAGCCCCGCCAGAGCCTCTCCTCCAGAACGGTCCGTTGACATCCACAGCCCGGAGAGGACCATCTCCTCCCCGGTGCGTGTCTCCTCCGCCGAACTTCCACCGCCGAGCTCTGACTCCGGCCTGGGACACTCCGCTCCCCGCCAGATCAGACTCCTCCGCGTCCTCAGAAGGATGCGGAGACAGATCGCGCCAAGACTCCGGCTAAGACCGTGCTGGAGCCTCGGCTCTCCCCCAAGTCTCAAGCTGCGCGCAACCAGCAGCAACAGCAGCAGAAGAAGCAACAACAACAACAACTGCAGAAGCAAAAGCTTCAGCAGCAGCAGAAAGATTCAGCTCGAGTTGAGCCCCCCAAACAGCCACAGCAAACTCCGATGCCGCCACCGCCACCGGGACCCAAGGCTGCGAGCACCCAACTGGTGCCGCATGTCCCTGCGCCGAAGTCCACCTTGACCAAGACCGCGCCTTCGAGCTCTCAGGTCGCCACCTCCCGAGCTCTTTTCGCTGCTACCATCCAGCCGAACATCAGCAGCTGGGAGGTCGGGCAACTCCGGACCAAGAGCGGGAACAGCTTAGGCTCGGAGAAGCATTACGACATGGACTGGAACTCGGCTGACACTGCCGAGGTCTCCTCTAATCCGACCTCCGAGCATCCAGCTGGACCTAGCGCCGTGCTCCAGTCCATTTACAACATGCAGACTGCGGTCCTTGATTGCAGCAAGAAGGCATCGGTAAGTTTCTTTACGCAACTCTCTTTCTTCCTTTGAAACCAAATGACAAACATACACTATTCCCAGTCCCCGAGATTCGGGTTGAGCAATTGACACTCCACCGAGTTAAAATTGCTCGGCTTGAATCTCAAAAACTTGTCATTTCCCAATGCTGAGTCCCCGAGGCCAATGCCGAGTCCCCGGGACTCAATTGGGCCTCGGGTGCTAAAAAGACCTCGGATTTCTTCGAAATGTAAACTTTCAATATTCGTGTCAAATCTCTTTCCGCCGAACTGATCTCTCTATTTTTTCAGGAGTGCAACAATGCTCGGACCAAAATCTTCAAGAACCTCCTGCTGGATCACAACAACTGAAGAAGTCTCACCGGACTCTTCTATCCGCAAAGGAGCAGAGCGACAAATTATGCCTCCAAGTTGAAGACAGCCGAAGATGAAATAGCTCGGCTGCAACAAGAGCTGAACCGGGCTAATGAAGCCAAAGCTCTGTGGAGGACGCTATGAAGGTCAAAGACCAGGCCGCCGAACACAGAAAGAAATTGCCAAGACCCTGGAGAACCGCGCACCTCGGCCGAAACCGAACTGATCGCTCTCCGGCTCATCGAAAAGTTGGTTGTCCGAGCTCACTCGGATTAATCACCAAATGGACAGTAAGTTTCCTTTCTCCTTTTCCTTATTTTCTGCCGACCTACACCCCGTGCCACCGTATGTTTTTTTCAGCGACAGCCTTTTTGTCTTCTTCAGAGCATTTTGAGCACTCCAAGGACAAAGCTATCCGAGAAGTTCAAGCAGCTCGGGCAAAGAGGGCTGAGACAGAAACCCTCGGCGAAAGCTGGGATATCCAGGACCACCTTGTCGCCCTTAATGCTCGGATCAGGCCGCTCAGGGCCATTGGAACTAAACTGGTAGATGCTGCCATCCAGGTCCATCGTGCCCTCTGGCCCAAGGTTAAGACTCCCACTTGCATCGACGAGCTCGCCACGAAGCTAAAGGAGCCGAGGCTAGACTTCGGGAGTGGAGATGCTCATCAGCTCGGGCTGGAGCGGACAAGGCCCTGGTGTTCGTGCTGTCTTGGTATGAATCTGTCGAGATCCACACGGTTACCTCCCTGCGCAAGGGCTCTCCTTGGAACACCACTCCTGATGGCATTGAGAAACGCCAAGCAGCAGCCGACCTCTTTGCTAGTTATGCAAACACCCGGACCTTTGACGGGCGCCTCTATTCTGAGGATGAAGAGAGCTCGGACGAGGAAGAAGAGTCCGGTGAAGAAGGCTCTGACGGCGAGGAATTTGACTTCGACGAGCCTCAGAGCTCCAAGGGCAAGGCCGGCAAACAACCGAGGTGGCTGAGATTCTGATGATGACTTCAACTTCGACGAACCTCCGAACCCCAAGGGCAAGTCCGGCAAAGCCGTAGCCACCGAGGTGATCTCCCCCGACGTGACGGACACCCCGGCATCCACTCCAACAACCGAGGTTGCTTCCGCGACCGAGGTTGTTCCTGCGCCCGAGGTTGTTCCTGCGCCGAGGCTCCTGCTTCCGAGGTCCCCACTACCACAACTTCGGCGACCGAGGTCTCTGGTTCCGAGGCCTGAACTTGTCTCAAGAAAAACATTAAATCCCGGTATGCCGGGTGCAGATGTAATAGACCTTAAGTAGTTTGCCTGCTACCAGTACTATTATCTTGCTATCCGAACCATGCTTTTCTAAAATTTATGCCGAACCCTTTTGGAACGAGTCCCCGAGTTCACTTTCGTGTTTACTATACTTGGCATTCTTTGCTCTTGTCTACCATTTTGGCGTTCGACAGTCGAGTCACAAGATTGTTGTTTATAGCATACAGTACTTAGCAAATGTCGAGGTGTGTTTCAAAATCATCCGACATAAATGAAAGGTAAAGACAGGGGTTAGTAAACGACACATGCCGAACTATATTTTTGGACCGAGTCCCCGAGTCCATTTTCATGTTTCCCACGTTTTTTCATCTTTGCTCTTGACTACCATTTCGGCGTTCGTCAGTCGAGTCACAAGATTAGTTACACAGCATACATTACTTGAAGTTTGAGACGAGGTTCAAAATAGTTCGGCATATGAACGAAATTGACAAACAGAAATAAAACACAAGCACAAGAGCGAGGCAGTCCCCGAGCTTCAACCTCGGAGTGCCGACATTTCATTAAGGATTAACCGAGGTACATACATTGCGCCCTTCATGAGTAGAAAGGTCGGAGTAGAGCTATATTCCATGGTCGCCTGACCTCTGATCCGGGGTTGTCCAGCCCATCTTTCCTTGGTTCCTGCGCATCTATAAGATAGTACGAATCATTGAGCAGAGCTCGGCTCACAATGAACGGTCCCTCCCATGGAGGTGACAACTTGTGCCGACCTTTCTTGCGCTGCACCAGCCTCAGCACCAAATCTCCCTCGTGAAACACACGAGGGTTGACACTCCGGCTATGATAACGTCGGAGACCTTGTTGGTATATTGCTGACCGAGATGAGGCCAATCTCTAGCTTCCTCAAGCAGATCTACTGCATCCTCCCGAGCCTCTTTTGCCTCGGCTTCAGTGTACATTGCCACTCTGGGCGCATCATATTCGATGTCAGTGGGTAGCATAGCTTCTGCCCCATAGACCATAAAAAATGGCGTATAGCCAGTTGATCGATTTGGCGTGGTCCTTAGACCCCACAGTACTGCTGGTATCTCATCTATCCAACACCCCGGCGTTTTCAGCAGTGGTTCAATGAGCCGAGCCTTGATGCCGGCCAACACTAGAGCATTTGATCTTTCCACTTGTCCATTAGACTCCGGATGTGCCACCGAGGCTATGTCCAGCCGGATTCCCTTGTCATGCAAAACCGAGCAAATTCTCCAACAGCAAAGTTTGTGCCGTTGTCCGAGATAATGCTATGGGGGTACCCATATCGCAGAATGATCTCCTTCAAAAAGTCACTGCTGAATGACCATCCAACTTCCGGATTGGTTTCACCTCGATCCACTTGGTGAACTTGTCCACCATCACCAGTATGTGCGTCATGTTACCTCGGGCTGGTTTGAACTCTCCCACCATATCCAAACACCATACGCAAACGGCCAAGTGATAGGAATTGTTTTGAGCTTGGCAAACCTTTGGCATCCTTCACATCTCCGGACTATGTCCTCTGCATCAGCAAGAGCAGTGGGCCAATAGAACCCATGCGAACACCTTGGCCACCAGAGCTCTTGTGCTGCAATGATGACCACATCTCCTTGGTGGATCTCCAAAAGCATCTCCTTGCCTTCAGCTGGCTCGACACACCGTTGCAACACCTCGGTTACGCTTCTTTTATAGAGCTCCTTGTTGATGATGGTGTACGCCTTTGCCCTCCTTTGGATTCTCCTAGCCTCGGTTGTGTCACTTGGCAAGCTTCCCTCTGTTATGAACTTCATGATTGCTCCGCCCACTCCGGCACTGGGTGCAAAGGAAAAAGTTTCTCGTCCACCTCCATTGGTTCGGCCACCATAATCTCCTCCATTATTTCCTCCACCATCCTGCGACCAGTCCCCGAGTCTTGACGAGCAGTCCCCGAGGTTCGGTGCGCAGTCCCCGAGTCTGCCACGCAGTCCCCGGGTCCGACCACGCATCCGACGTCTACCTCCATTGGAACAGGTCCGGACTCTTGCTCCGCCGGGATGAAAATAGATTCGGATTCAGGAGAAGGTTTGATTGAAGGAGTTCTCAAGTGATTCAGGGCTACTCCAGGTGGTACTGCCTCTTTAGATGAACCGAGCTTTGACAACACGTCGGCAGCATTATTTTCTGTCCGAGGTATATGCTGTATTCACACCCTTCAAAGAACCCGGATATCTTTTGCACATGGAACCGATATAACGCCATGTTGGCATCCAGAGCATCCCAAGTTCCAGAAGATTGTTGCACCACCAGGTCGGAATCGCCGAAGCATTCCATACGCCGGATACCGATCTCCTTCGCCACATTGAGTCCATGGATTAAGGCCTCATACTCCGCCACATTGTTTGATGCTGAGAAATGAATCTGCAGCACGTATTTCAGCTGATCTCGCTTCGGCGAGGTGAGGACTATTCCAGCCCCCAGCCCGATCTTTGTCTTGGACCCATCAAAATGCATTTCCAATAATTATAGTCCGGCCTGGGTGGCTCATACTGCATCTCGGCCCAATCACAAAAGAAGTCCGGCAGCGCCTGGGATTTAATTGCATCTCTTCTCTCATAATGTGGTGCATATGGAGACACCTCAATCGCCCATTTGGCAACTCGGCCAGTTGCATCTTTGCACCCGATGATCTCCGAGATTGGAGCTTCGCACACCACCGTCATGGGATGCTCCTGGAAATAATGCTTCAACTTCTTGACCGCCAGGTAGACACCATACGTCATCTTCTGGTAGTGAGGGTAATTCTGCTTCGAGGTAGAGATCACCTCGCTCAAGTAATACACCGGTCTCTGCACCGACCTGCCACCTTCTTCGCGCTCCACCACCACTGCCACACTTACAACTCGGTTTGTGGCCGCAATGTAAAGTAACATCGGCTCATTGTGCAATGGTGACGCCAACACCGGAGCGGTGGACAACATCTTTTTAGCTCATTGAACGCCACGTCGGCCTGCGGGGTCCATGTAAACCCGGTACTTTTCTTCATGAGCTGGTACAAAGGTAAGGCTTTTTCTCCCAGCCGACCTACAAATCGGCTCAACGAGGCTAGGCACCCTGTGAATTTCTGCACATCTTTCAAACACTTCGGTAATTTCATGTTCTCAATAGCTCGGATCTTGGCCGGGTTAACCTCGATACCTCGGCTAGACACCAGGAATCCAAGCAACTTTCCAGCCGGGACACCAAAGGTGCACTTGTCCGGGTTAAGTTCAACCGATATTTTCTCAAATTCACAAATGTCTCCTCGAGATCCTCGAGGAGAGTACGTTTCTCCTTAGTTTTGATGACGATATCATCGACATACACTTGCACATTTTTGCCCATTTGAGAGTGCAGGCATTTCTGCATACACCTCTGATAAGTTGCCCCGGCATTCCTCAGACCAAAACACATGACACGATAGCAATACGCCCCATACGGGGTAATAAAAGCAGTCTTTATTTGATCCTTCGGGTTCAGTGGTATCTGGTGAAAACCAGAGTACGCATCGATAAAAGACAACAGTTCACAACCAGCAGTGGAATCAATCACTTGATCAATCCGAGGTAATGGAAACGGATCTTTCGGGCACGCCTTGTTGAGGTTAGTGAAGTCAATGCACATGCGCCACACCTTGACCACGGCTGGCTCGTCTTTCTTCTTTTCCACCAAGACCGGATTGGATATCCAGTCCGGATGCAGCACCTCCATAATGAACCCGGCTGCAAGCAACTTAGCCAGCTCGTCCAGCACCACTTGTCTTCGGTCGTCTGAGAGACGACGGGTCGGTTGCCTCACCGGTTTCACCTCCGGCCTGACAAATAAAGAGTGCTCTGCCAACTCCCTCGGAACACCAGGCAGGTCCTTAGCCGACCATGCAAAGATATCCCGATTCTCACGGAGGAAGTGACAGAGCTCGCTTTCCTATTTCTCGCCCAGCCCGGTCCCAATGAGGGCCATGCGCTCCGGGTGCTCCGGGTCAATGGGGATCTTCTTGGTCTCCTTGGGCACCTCGAATGCTGCAGTTGAGTCCGGGCTCATCAGTCCGGACATGCCGAGCTGTGTTGACTGCGCCATTGCCACCACTTGATGCAGCTTCTTCTTCTCAGCTGCGATCACCAAAGATTCGGCCAGATTAGACCCCGCCGAGGCACACTGAATGGCTCGCTTGTAGTCACCCGAGATGGATATGATCCCATTAGGCCCCGGCATTTTCATCTTCAGGTATGCAACATGGGTGGAAATCATGAACTTGGCCAGAGCCGGCCTTCCAAGCAATGCATGGTATGCACTCTCCAAGTCCACCACCTCGAACTCGATACTCTCAACTCGGCAGTTATCCTTGGTTCCAAATGCTACATCCACCCATATCTTGCCCATGGGTGCACAGGAAACGCCAGGCACAATCCCATGAAAAGTACAACTGCTTGGCATCAACTGATTTGGCGATATGCCCAATTTCACCATTGTGTCTCGGTACATGATGTTGATGGCACTGCCATTGTCCACCAGAACTCGGGTAACCTCACATTGTTGTAGGCCCACACAACGTCGGATCTACCACCAGGGCATACTTTCCAGGGCTCGGCATGATCCGAGGTGTTCTTTCCTGCTCCAAGTGATCTCCTGCTCAGACCAGTTCATATAGGTCGGCACCACCGGCATTACTGCATTCACCTCCATGGCACGCCTCTGCACACTCTTCTTGTCAGTTGGCTCGGTCACAAAGACCACATAGCTCGCATGAGCCTCTCTATAGTCATTTCCGGGGTATTCATACTGCTGACTTGGTCCGGCACCATTGTTGTTATTACCTCGGACATTCACAACATTCACGGGCCTTGCTGCTGCAGGCCTCGGAGGAGGTGCAGTGGTTATCGGGGTAACATTTGCTCCGGACAGATTCGGGTGGACCTCGGCTGAAATCTCTGAGGTGGTCCTCCTCTGTTTCCTCCGGCCTTCGCCCCTTCTTCCTGATTCTGCGGTTCCAGCTGCACTGCCGGGTTGAATGGTTGGCTGGCTTGCGCGGGTCGGTCGTATGGTAACGCAAGGACCATCTAACATCGATTCATAAGTCAAGGGTGGCTCCGGGTTCGGACTAAATGCCGGACCATTGATTTTCGGCCTCTGGACACCTCCAGCTCCGGGCTGATCCGGGTTCACCGCTGCAACTTGGTTCGAGGTGTATGGGTAGTCCGGCTCCCTCCTCTTGTCCGAACTCTTGGCGGTCATTACACCTTGGTCCGAGCCGGTTGTTTATTGGCTCCCTCCTTCTGTTACGTGCCACTGCCTCTGCTGCTGGCTGCATCGGATCACCAAGCATAAGAATCTGCAATCCGGATTGCTCTGCTAGGATTTCGGCATATCTCTTTGGAGCCTCTGCCACAGCATGCTGCCATGTCGACAACCATCTGCAAACCAGGAAATGGCCTGTGCCTCTACAACTCCTTCACAGGAATTCCGAACATTGCTCCACCGAGTTAAGAATTCTCGGTCAGTTTCATGATCATCTTGCTTACATGCTGCCAGGAGCTGAGGTCGGTTTGGCCTCTTGTATGTACTAGCAAAGTTGCTGTTAAACGCCAGCTCCAAGTCTATCCAGGAGTTGATACTATACTCCGGCAAATTATTCAGCCAGATCCGAGCTGGACCTTCCAACATGTGCGGGAGATACCGGACCGCCCATCGGCGATTGCCCCCCGCTATGTGCACCGAGGATACATAATCTGTCAGCCAATCTTGCGGCTTGGTGCTCCCGTTGTATGGCTTGGTGTTCCGACCTAACTGGAACTGAGATACTGGCGGTGGTGGCTCCTTCATGATCCGAGGTCCGAAACACGCCGGACCAGGAGGGCCTTCCTCCTCTGCTCGGACAAGTAGATTCTATCCAGCTTGTTACGAACATCGCCTGGAGCTAACATCCGAGCTCCTATCCGAGGTCCCAACGCCCCATCCACTCTGTGGTATCCGCTCGCGCCATGGCCGAGTCTCCATCATCATATCGGTCATCGCCTTGACCGACATTCTGAGGTTGCTGAACATACTCCGGCTCTCGCTGATATTGCCCCTGCGGCCGGGTTGTTGCTGATACCTCGGGGCGGAGGTGGTTTACCTCGGCCAGCCGACGCTGCTTGCCCGCCATTCTGATTTCCCTGACCGGAGTTACCCTTAGCTCGGCTTGCATTACCTTGGCCGGGGTTTCCCTTAGCTCGGCTAGCATTGCCCTGGCCCACCTTCTGCTTTGCTGCTAACACCGGATCATACATCTGCAGCTGCTTGTTCTGACCCGAGGTGACACTCCGGGCTCGATCGGCTCCTCCGACGAGTGGAGACGAGGCTTGCCCCTTGGACACCTGACTAACTGGCCTAGCTGAATAAACCATCTGGAATCACCAGCCCCGGCATATGCTCTGCGGAGAGCCTCATTCTGCTGGTTAGCTACATACACTAATTCATTGACTCGCTTCTGCTGCGCACGCCATGCATCTCCAGTCAACCCGGATAGCTCGGCCCTGCCTGCCTCGGCAGCTCTGAGGTTCTTAGCAGGGGAACTATACCGGCCTTCCAGTCGACACGCGACTCTCACTCCTAGCCGAGGTGGTAGGTCGAGCCTCCCTGTTCATCTCATCATTGAGCCCCTTGCCTCTGCCGCACCTCGGCTCCCCTATTTGTATCAGCTGCTACCGGGTGAAGCCATTCGCTGCATTGTACTCACGCATATCTCTATTGAACTCATCTCTAGCTGTCATCATTGCTACAGCCTCCTTTTGCAACAGGACACGCTTTGCCTCTAGCTCGGCCACAGTACACACATCCACTCCTGGATTTACTGGGTCTGCCAGTGTCTCCTATTCTACTAGGGTCGCACCTCGGCCCTGCACCTCGGGGTACCAGGCAACTCTTTCTCTAGCCTGGGCTTTGCAGATCTCACCTTAGCAACCTCGGCCGGCTTGGATTTGCTGGCATCTACTTTGCCAGCGGCATCAACCGGACCGGTCATCACACTCCACGCAGCTCTCGGGGCGAGTGATACGCCGACCTAGCCGCAGGAGAGGAGTTTCGTCGTCCACGAGCACCTGCTCCGGGTACTCGCGAACAACCTCGACAGCAACATAGGTGACGAAGCTGCCAAGCATCATGGTGAAGCCATGCTCGGGGAAGGGCTTGCCGGCGAAACACCCCGCATTGTCGCTGATGAAGGTGAACTCACCGATCTTGGCGATAAGCCCGGAAAGAACACGCTCGCCTGAGCCCGTCCGGATGTAAACTCCCTCCAACGCCTCAATCTGCCCCACGGTGGGCGCCAACTGTCGTGGTGGGATCACGGCAGATGCCATAGGTATGGCTAAGATGGGGCCGAATGGTCGTTGGGGGAATCCGGGGAGGGTTTATGCACTCAAGAAGTGCACAAGCAAGAACACGAAGAACCGCAAGAACACGAACGAAACCAAGAAACCAACACAAAGCACACCACGATGTACCCTGCTTCGGGGCCCTCTTGTGGAGGTAACACCCCTACTGCAGCACTATCCTACTCGGTGTATAGCTCAAGGTGACAAGTACAAGCTGCTCCTCGAGCTGTGATGATACAATGGTGAGAACTTGAGGTAGAGATGAAGCTACAAGGGGAAAAGGACTCCGAGCTTGGATCCGAGGTTCTCCGGGGATTCCGAGGTTCCTCTCTTGATTATCGATCCTCTCCCTCTCTCCTCTTGATCCGATCCCTCAAGCAGGAGGGGTTGAAGCCCATTATATAGGCCAGCCGAGTTACCGTGCCCCTCGCTGAACACTGTTGCCATGCCTCTGCTTTGGTCATCATCGTACTCCTGTCAGGGACAGGACATGGCCTGCCCATCCCCTGCATCACCACAGTAGCTAGGATGTCCC